>BMAV01015960.1:0-262107 GCA_019973955.1 Trichonephila inaurata madagascariensis
AGCCAATACGACGTAATCAGGGATTGGCTAGTTCTCTGAGTTAAGCTCGTGCTGAATTTTTTTTTTTTTAAGAGGGAAAAAGACTTTTTAAACAAGAATCTGTTTGAGGTTAAAGAAGTTAACATTTAGTGTGCTTATTAAACTTTATAGGTAATATTTAAAAAAAAATTTCCCACACACGCATGCATCATAATCCCTTAATTTCCTCCAGTGTATATATCCGTCTCACTCAACAGGTACATTGAATGCCCTGGACGTATATATCCCGCAATACGATTATTTTCTTTACGCTGATATCAGTAAAGCCATTTCGAAGGCTTTGAAATGCAATAAAATTACTTTGACAACGTTTGCGAAGTATTACTCATTTCAGAGAAAAATTTTCTTATTTGTACCTTACCTTTTCCCCCGATACACCGCATCTATTTGAAAAACCGCTGACACTGGGGAGCAAATCGCATAACTTTTAATCAGCAGTTAAGGTGTTAAAATATAATCAGAAACTATAATAATTACACATAATCCTTCTCTATATATTTTCATATTTTTAATGTTTTTTTAAGAAAAACACATTTCAGTAAAATATGTGTGTTTAGAATTCCCCATGAGAATATAAGACCATATTTTCTTAGATAATATAATGTGAACGAGATGGCTAAATTCTTGAAACGCTAAAAACGCAACTTTAAGGTATCCGACTACGTTCGGAACCGTGATTTTAAAAAGGCGCATAAATGAATATTTTCATGATATTTAGTGTCACTTAGATTAGAATACATGTATAAAAGTGTTTTAAGGACATTTTGACAAAAAAAATTATTTAAATACAACATTTCAGCTAAAAATTAACTTAGAATAACCTTTTTTCAAAATGACCACCTTATGTGAAAAATGCTTCTATTATAATAATATTTTACCTGTATATAGCTCAGACCTCTCTACAGAGGCTCAACTATGAATTTTGAAAAAATTCTCATTATTTTCAGAGTTACAACCCATTGCAATATATAATTATCGGCGTTTTTTTCTTAAAATTTCTCCCCTCTGTTGTCGTAAAACATGGATAAACCCACTTCTAAGTTATATATTTCACAAATTCTAGTTGAGTCTCTGTACAGAGGTCTGAGCTATATACAGGCAAAATATTATTATAATAGAAGCATTTTTCACAAAAGGAGAATATTTTGAAAATGGGTCATTCTATGTTCATTTTTTGTCAAAATATTGTACTTAAATAAATTTTTATTGTAATACTATTCTTAAATCAATTTTATACACATTTTCTATTCTAAGTGACACTAAATATCGTAAATATTATCCATTTATACGCGTTTGCAAAATCACGGTTTCGAACGTAGTCGGATACCTTAATGGTATTGTTCAACGTTTTGAAAAAAATCAAACCCACTGAAAAATATAACAATTAATATAATCTAAAAAAGATTTCACATAGAAACTTGTACTGCAAGTATTTCACCGTTAATAAAAAAAAAATGCAAGCGCATCGGATTTTCCAATACTTATAGACTAACTCTTTAATGTGAGCGATCAAGTTGATTCGATCGCTCTAAACTGGCCAAATTGTGTTCAATCGAGATCATTCAAGTGGAATCGTGTTTTATGCTGCTATAATTTTCACACTCGAATATAAGGGATCACATTCTGCACTCGTGAGACTGACTGAGATTCGTCGTCGTGATTTTGTAGATAAAGCTCAAAGTAAATTTAGAAAAAGATCATAAAAAAGAGTAATCTTTCATTTGATAGACTACAGCATTTGGAATGCATAGCTTTTTTATAAAAAAACTGAGGTAAAAAAATTTTAGATTTCAGAAGCAAGTTAGTAGAAAACACAAAGCTAGCTCAGCGATACAAATGTGAAGAAGATCAAGGTAACAAAACTTCTGAATTCTCGACAAAGGGAATGTCATTAAACCCTACTATTAGCTCACAACTCTATATATTGATTTGTTTTGTTTATTTATTATTTATCTGGTGGAATTTTCAATCGTTAATAAAATACATTTTAAAGCGCTCAATTGAGTGAAATTTATGTCATGATTATTTTGATGACAATAATAATTTAACTGAAATTCAATAAAAATTAATTGTTTAAAAACCCAATTATTTAAAGAATTACAAATACAGCCACGTTGGATCATTTTTGGTGACTTGTGTCAAAACATGAAAAGGGGTTTTTTTTTCCTCACGTTTTAAAGTATTCAGCTGAACTGAAATTTTATATACACGATTGTTTTGATGACAATGATATCTTTAATGATAATTAATAAAATTAATTACCATTTAATGTTGTGATTCTGTCATATGTATATACATATTTATATTAATTGTAACTATTTAATAAAAAGTAGATAAAATATAATTTTTCTTTGTTGATCTAAGTAGGAATTGGCTTAATTTTTTTTTTACTTGTTTTTCCATTTTTGTTCCACCAATATCAAAAAAAGCTCCCACTATTTATTACGCTGTGTGAAGATCTAAAAGAGAAATCAAACAAAAAAAGAAAGTCGTTATATGTGTAATAATTGTAATGTTCGGCTCTGTGCTGCAACTTGCTTGCAAATGCATGAAACAAAAGAAAATTTTGAATATTTTTTTTAAAAATAAATACTACTATTATTAGAATTTCTGTTGAAAAAGTTTAAATACATATTTTTACTGATAAAAAATATGTTTTTTCAAACAGCTATTCGAAAAAAAGATAATAAAAGTCGATGTACGGGCATGATTGCAGTATTCGGCTCTTATCTGCAATATGAATTAAAATTCAAAACTAAAGTAAAAATTCTGATTGATTTAGTATTTTTTAATTTTTGGCTAAAATAAGATTCTAAAATATGTTTTCTTAAATAAAGAAAAAAAAATTTCCAGTGTTTTTTTAAATAAGTGTACGAAAAGGTGTTAATATTTTTAGCCATTTACAACTGTTACCTGTTATCCATTTTTATTCAATTCCAACTATTAGTTCACATTCTCTCCCTATATAAATATATATATATATATATCTTGTTCAGTTTTTCATAACTGTTAATAAAATACTTATTATTCATCCACTGAAGTTCAAATACATTTTTTTAAACTTGTAGAGGATGACACTTGATGTTATATAACACAGTTTTTTCAAATATTAATTCATTAATTAAATTTTTTATTTTAAGTTTATTCTGCGTTACTTTTGACTTAGAACTAGCACCAACAGATAGTGCTTGTAAGTTTTTCCACCGAATTTTTTCTTGGCTTCAAATATATTTTTTTAAACTTGTAGTCGATGATACTTGATGTTGATACAGTTTTTTCAAATATCATTCATAATTTAAATTTAGTTAACTAAAATAAAAATTTTCTTTGTTGGCCAAAGTAGGAATTGACTTAAAATGTTTTTTTTTCGATATTACTTGTTTAAATTTATGAGAAACGTTTGTATTCCATTTTATTTTATTTTAAACACATTTTATTTTAACTTAGATAATTGTTGTTAAACTATTGTTCCGAATCTCTCTCTCTCTATAACAAAGAATAATATTTGCAAATGATTGTATTTCTTTCCACATAACTTATTTTTATTTTTATCATTTCATAAACAATTCAAGGTTTAATAAACGCATATAAGTTAATATCCTTCTATAAAAGGTAGTCTAATATTCAATGCTTTTTTTTCCAGCCAGATTAATGAAGCGTCACTTAATTAAATCAAGAAATTTCCATAGAAAAAAGACATTAAATCCAATAAATAAGTTTACTTTATGTGGAGCAAAAAATATGTAACTAGCTCTTAACCTTAAAAAAAAGAAAAAAAAAGGATTTTCCATCCTGTTATAAGATCAAATAAAATGACGCGTAATACCTCGATAAAAGAGAAAGGCTTTGTTTAATGAGAATGTTAAAATACTATTTTCTGTTTAAGCTAAAGATCAAAAGTAAAGTAATTTAATATCGGACCATAATCATCTGCGACAATTTTTTCCACTCTTGATACCTTCTAATGGAATATATTTTTAAGATAATCGAATGTTATTAAGAAGAGGGCAAAAAAAAACTCATGCTTCGGTTAATAAAGGAAAGGGGATTTTTTTGGTTGAAAATTTCAAAATATGTAATAAGCCTTAGAACAGGGGTAGGCAACCTATGGCACGCGTGCTACATGTGGCACGAGGTAACATTCTCAGTGGCACTCTGCACTACTGTAGAAATTTATCAGTTTTTGAGTGTATGAAAGTTGATTAATTTATAATGGACCTCTCTTATTTGACAAACATCTTCAGAATTACGGACATTTACGAAATTATGAAAAAATCTGAAAGATAACTGTAAAGATGAATTTATAACAAATTTGTAAATTACTGGATGTCATTGCCGGAGACATTTAATTGTTTGAAGAGAGAAAATTGTACGTACAATGGTTTCCACTTTTGGTTCTACATATCCAAGTAAAAACTCTTTAATATTTTAAGTACTCAAAGAAATTGTTTAAGAGAACATGATACGATTTACGGAAAAATTTTTAATTTAAGGATTTTTAAAATTTTTGGTTGCCTCCTATGTATGTATACTATGTTAAACACATTTTGTGCTCAAAATTTCATAAAAAGCTAGCCATGTAATTTTTTAAGGAAAAAACTTAAAATTTGTGAAGTGATTTTAAAATGCTACTCTTCCTACAAAAATGTACGTACATGCATGAAATTTGATTTACAAGTACGTCAAACTATGTATAATAAAATTTGGAATGGGTTTTTCTTTAACGTGATTGGTATTCATACAGTACATTTTTTTGAATGTTTATTGAAAATTCCTTAAAAAATGTATAAATTCTGAGTTCAATTATTTTTAAAAAAATTAATATTACTTTGATTCAAAAATGCATACCAACTTTGGTTCTATGTACTATTAGCAATAGGTAAAAAAAATTTCAAAGCATTAGGAGCAATGGAAAAAACGCCTTAGCATTTTAAATTAAGACAAACTAGTTGTTTTATCTTTTTGAGATAAGAGTCAATTTAAATTTTGATTGGCCATAGGAATGTGAATAAAAACGAACTTGAAAGCTATCATAATTCTGCGTTTTTTAAGTTTAGAGATTTCAAATTTTGTGAGGTTATAGAAAAGTATATAAAGAATAATTTAGGCTAAAAAAAATATTTGATTTTTTTGAACGATTTTGGTCAATTGAATCGTACTGTGTCCCCTTAAAAACTGAATGCTCAAAATCGTGTCAAATTAAAAATTATACATTATATCATTGATTTTGCGATATAAAAGTAGAGCGGTGCAAGCACCAGGTTCACATTAAAATTTTCTCATTTATCTTTTTCTTTAACTATAATGAAGGGAAATACTTATATTTTATGTGGCTTATTTCTATATTTTTAATAATATGTTTAAAAATACATAATAATACGTGGACAATTTTACTTTTTTTTTTGTTATTGTTGAAGAAATTGTTCTGTATTTCATAATGTTTATTTTTATGTTTTAAATGTTATGTTTTATGTTAAGAAACACCTTTAAGTGATGCAAAATTAATATATAATAAAACTGTAAATAATATCTTAATATCTTACCCGTTCAACATCATTCGTTATAAGGATTTTGGAGATCCATTGGAATTCAATGTGCAGAGTCTCAATTGTTTTCCCCATAGGTTTTTAGAGCTAGTTACGAAGCAAGAAATCCTACGTGGAAAATTATGATTACTAATATACACTAGATGTTCATAATCAATAGAATTTCTACTCTCAATTGTTTGTATTGTGAAAATTAAGCAGATTTTAATAAAATTATATTTACGCATTCCTTAATATCACGTCAGGCTGACCACCTGAGTGGGACATCTGCAGATGCATCTCATTGCCCAAAAGTTCATGTAAACTGAGATGGGAACCGTAGGCCTTGGCCCTCATGGGTTGTTGCGCCACTGAGTTTAGTTTTTTTAGATTTTGAATTAAATAGAAATAACATTTATAAAAATGATATCAATACTAAGTAAAGAAAAATCAAAATTATATCGAGGCCACAATTAGCCTTAAAATACAACTAGTTAGAAACCATATAAAAATAAATAGTTGATTGGTAAAGAGACATATTGCAGCCTCACTCTCCACAATTATCTTAAAATTATATGTAATTTATCCTTTTTCGGCCATTTATTGGATTCCTGATAACATATAAATCAAAGTAATGTGTCTATCGATGAATAAATTGAAATTTTGTGAATTTTATTTCAATCCGAAAGGTGACATTTTTCATTGCTGTAATATATATGTTTGCCGCCCTGGAATCCTGGAGTTTCTTCTAATCCCGAAATCCCGGGATTAATTTTTGTCTGAATTACATTTTAAAATTTTTTTCTCATCAAAAATTTTGAAGAATTTGGTTCTTAGAAAATTTGTACATATATTTTATGAAATAAATGAATAAATAGTAACCAATGAAAATGATAGTCCAACTCCATACATAAAAAGGAAATTCGCTCGTAGTGTCCCTGTAGCGCAATGGACTTCTAACCCAAAGGTCATGGATTTGAATCCCACCTGGGATGGCCTAATTTCTGAGAATGGGATTTCTTTTTATTATACTATTTTATTGGATTAATTAATTTAATGAATGAATAAATAGAAACAAACAAAAATAATAGTCCAACACCATACATAGAAGAGAAAATGGAAAACTGCAAGGAAAATCAATTTCGGTTTTGCCACTTAATATTGTGATTCTGTCATATGTATATATATATTTATATTAATTGTAATTATTTAATAAAAAGTAACTATAATAAAATGTTTCTTTGTTGGTCTAAGTAGAAATTGACTTTTTTTTAATATCACTTGTTTAAAATTATTTTGCTCTCAACCTCCATACCATGCAGCAATTTTTTCCGCACAGGTAGGTTCCGATAAATAATATTTTTTTTCCTCCGTATAACCACGAATTACCCTATAGCCCAGTTTAATGAGACTGTTTTGTATTACTTTCTAAAATAAAAGCCATACTCTTCACTAACAATTCGAAATTTAAAGAAATGAGTTATTTTTAAATAGATAAATGAAGTTTTTATAGCTGTAGTAGAATTATGCATTATGATTATGTGTGTTCCGATAAGGGCAGAAATCAGTTAATCTGAACATTAACTAGGTTGGATCTCTTAAAGGGCGGAAATCGTTTCATTTATTAAATTACCAAGGTAATCCGGCTACTAACAGGCACCTGCTAGGCACTTTTAGAAGTGAATGTAAGATCTTTGGTGGAACAACAGCAACGTTTCTGAACGCTTATATTAAATGTTGTTTATTTTTTGATATCTAAAGAATCAAGTTAATACAATCGAACAATCAAAAAGTCAGTTTATAGAGTTATTCATCAATTAATTGAAAAACTACAACGCTACAAATCAAATGGTTTAACGAATTATTACAATTAAAAAAATTAATTTGAGGTCATTTTGCTCTTTACCTGTTAGGATTCGACGATCAATAGCATAGAGTTTAGTCGGCCAAGCAAGATAGAAAACTATAACTTCTTTTACCGTGGTTGCGATTGCTATATCACTTTTTACTTCTATACTTTGTAATAATGGAACTTCTAGCAGATAGTTTTTAGAAGATACTGATCCTCGTAATTAACACTAGAAAGACTGAAACTTAGTATATACCTATATTGTGCCCCAAAGCAGTCAAAATGACTGCATTGTCAAAGAATAATTAGTGTGTAAAGAAATTTGTTTAAAATTAATTTTTTTATATATTATTTACAGTCATATAACAAGTTATTATTAAATATTAACAATAAAAAAAATTTACTTCACTTGGAAAAAAAATATATTTTAAAAAATTCTAAGAAATTGTACATTATATATGTAATTGTTTTTCAAATTGAAATTAAAAAAAGCAGTCTCAAAATGACTTCCTTGGGCAATCAAGTGTTAAATTTATTATAAATCAATTCAAGGGGTCTTTTATCGAATACATTTACTGATTCTGTCACTCTGTTTCTAAGTGCTTAGAATAAATTTTTCTGAGATGAGTCAACGTTCAATCAGAATTCCTAAATGAAAGAAACAAACGTTTGAACTCTATAACAGTACAGAAGCCACTAATGTTAATATTTCCTAGTTAAAATGCGGAAAACTCTTGATTCCGCACTTTTATGGAGCAAATCAGTTAATCAACAGATTACGCTACGTGATCTGCACATTAATGACATTTCGAGTTTTAATGGTTTCAGTGAGTGAGTGAATATTAACGTCGCACTGTTCAGCTACTCGAGGGCTTTTGGCGACAGACCACATAATTTTGAACCATGGTTAAGTGACGTGGACGACACATGAGCTGGCACCCCCTCTCCTACCTACCACACCAACGGGAGGACGTTTCAGCTCTCGACAGATTTAACGTGCATCGCTGCCCTACACGGCGGGTCTTCAGTGGTACTGGGCTCGAACTCATGACATGCCTGCCATGATCCGATACCTTGACCACTGGGCTACCGCAGCCCAACTACAAATAGTCAGAATTAACGCTCTGGATGCTTAATTTTATTGCCAAATAGATTTCCCAAATATATACAGCTAAATTACAAAATATGTGTGTAGCTCTTTCAAATCAATTACAAAATCTTTTTCTGCATGATAGTTTTTAAAAACTCATGACATGCTCTACCTTGATCCGGATACCGACCACTTTAACTACTCGGTATCTATACTTTTGATGTTAAATGCTGTTGTGTTGTTTTTGTTTTTGTGTGTTGTGTGTGTGTTGTGTGTGGAGTGAATTGTGTTGTGTGTTGTTGGTGTGTGTGTTGTGAATGTGTGTGTAGTGTGTGTTGTGTGTGTGTGTGTGAATTTCACGGTGTGTTGTATCTGTTTTGAATTCGGTTTGAAATCTTTCTATATTACAATCAGGTTTACCAATAATTAGTTTATCAGACAGCTAAGTACTAATTCTCGCAAACTTTAATTATCTGTCTGTGATATTACACCATTAAACATTTTTCCATTCCCAGTTTTCAGGAAGGACTAAGGAAAGGAGGAACTATTCTTTTCATATTGAATTTTATGTAAGTAACTCCATATTATATATAAATAGCAAATAAACTAGCAATATTAATGAATACAAAAAATATGAAATATTTTAATATAAAAAATTCCGAGACAGAAATTTCCATTTGAATTATATATCTATGAATATAAATATATTACTTTTGGTTGAATGTTTGTGAAAAATCAGGTTTAGAATGCATTTTTCCTTTCAAATAAACACTAAACCATTTATACTCAAATCCTAAAAATATTACTTTTAAATTATATTGTCTATATAAAATATTTGCAAAGGAGATAGCAGGTGATAATCTCAATTTTCGTTACAAAACATTATAATGTTAATCACTGAAATGAAACTGAAAGTTCAGTTTTGAGTATACATAATCCAGATGCTTTCAAATAGTGCTCCAAATGTTAAGGAATATGGAAATGAAAACATTCATTTACCCCTATGTCACTTAAAAAGATTAACAAACTCATAAACTGCAAGCATACGGCGTAGAGATGCACCACTTGTTTATTTTGGAAGCATTCAGTTAGAATTTAACAAGGAAAGAGAGAGAGAGTTCCATAACTTTCAGCGAACTGAAGCCAAAACTCAACACAAGAGGAACAATGTACTCCCTCTCTCAATGGATCAACTCACGCCACACTGTCCCTATATCACACCTATTTTAAATTCAATAACCAAGCAAATGGGGTTTCTACTTTGAGATGAAATAGTACTCTAGTTGCATTGAAATTACTCGCACTGGAACCGATAATACAACAGCGCTGAGCGGGCTGATTGCATGTATTGTTATATGTGTGTCAAGAGTTTCTGTCTGCATCAATTAAATCTGTTATCAACAAAAATGTATTGGTCAGTGAGATGAGAAGAAATATAAAACTAATTATCACTAAATTGAAATTTAATTCCAGAAGTAAAAGGGAAGGAAGGAATTCACACATTTCCCTTGCCTAGAGTGAATTTACTGTGTTCGATAATTTAAAGAAATTATTTAATTAAAAATCAGGTAAATGTAATAAAAATATTTTAGCTGTAAACATAGAACTGTCTCATCTTATTTAGTTGAATGTGATACTTAGCTGTCAATTATATGAAACATAATCGAGATTTTCTTTTATGGAAAGTAATGTGTGAAGAAGAGTTTCTAAACTCTAAAATTATATCAAACTAAAAATAACTGCTTGCTTTTTATTTTATTTTATTTAAAGAGCCGAAAATAGTTATAATTTACGTCATTTTTTAAAGTATGTTCATGTCACAAAATGTACAAATGGCGAAATTCGTATGCATAAGATTATATATTTGAATGATTACAGGCGATTTCATTGCCCATGTTAACTTTAGCATAAAAAGATATTTTTAAATTTCAGAAAAATAGTTTGATAATTATAAATGGAGCTATCAACTTTTGTAAAAACTATTCCCAAAAGTAAAGATATTATACATTTTTTTTAATGTAATGAACTTATATTACCAAATAATGTATATTTACAATATAATGACTCCTTCTCTCTCATCAAAAGAATGCATTCTTTAAAGATCATAAAATTCACAATTTTTAATATTTAGTGACAACCTTCACAATTTTTCAAAATTTGAAATTACTATATTGCTCACATCGTTACAAAAACTGAAATTAAAATTGTTCATTAAGCCGATTAGAAAATGAAAAATACTTAATAATATTTCACTAAATATTTTGATTGCCTTACAAATTTATCTTTATTATATTTCCTTATAAGAAAGTTTAACAAATACTAGTTTTTAATTAAAATTATTTAATAGATATTAAATTATAAAGGGAAGCTACATGACATATCGGGCATCACTTATTTTATGTAATTATACTTTTTCAAAATTTCTCATCTTTGCTTTCCCTAGCCCACAATTTAGAAAGCTAAATACATTTTAAATAAATTTAGTCGTAAGTTTTAGTGAATATTGAATGCATCATACAAATTGGGAATGTACAAATATTGTACAATTTTCTAACAGTAATAGCAGGAACTATGCAGGATCGTCCCGAATTCATGGGACAAACTTTAAGGGTAGATACAGGAAATTGTAACAATCATTTATTATATAAGAATGTATGGGCGTGAGAGACGAGGTAAGGCGCAAACAGGAGAAATAAAAGAAAAGAGAAATGAAGTTATCGGTTGGTTGCGTTGCCAGTAGGAGGCAGTCGATGTCTAACCGCTGTTCAACAAGATGCATCTCAGTAAGGAAAAGTGTCATTCGCAATTGTGCTGACGTCTACGATAGGAGACTTTATGTATGCCGTGCATGTATGCAGACAGGTATTACATGTAGTACGGCCATGCAAATGGTAACGACAGAACTGCTCTACGATTACATCACACGCAGTTCCCTGATCGACGAATGCCGGATCACAGAATTTTTCAGCGGTTACATAGTCAACATCGTGAAATATGTTCATTCTACGTCCCCAGACATGATGCCGATCAATGAAGAGCTGTGCGTAGTCCAAGCCTGGAAGAAAGCATTTTGAACGTTGCGCCTGATAGACCCGAGTCAAGTACAAGAGCTGTTGCTCATCACGTAAGTGGGAGCCATCAGACCGTTTGTACAGTGTTAATTGAAAATTTCTTAAACCCCTTCCATTTTCAGCGATTACAAGCTTTGAATCCCAGACTATTCTCTCGACCTAAGCTTCTGCCAGTGGATGGTACAACAATGTGTGTTGCAGCTTGTGCGCTGAACAGTTATTGTAAACATTACACTTGTCAACGAAGCTTTCAATTAACACTTAGTCTTTCCTTTCGACTCTTATTTTTTGTGTTTTTGCCTCACCGCGTCAGTTGCGCCGAGACATTTCTATGCAATAAATTATTGTTACAATGTCCTGTACCTATCCTTAAAGTTTGTACCATGAATTCAAGACCACCCTGTAGATAATATAGCTGTAACACATTGCCTTTTCTTCAATTAGGTAAAAATAAAAGATTTTTCGACCATCAGTCAATAAAGACTAAATGAAAAAACTATTTTCTTTTCTTATAATTTTTTAAGAGAGAAGAGAAACGATGAAAGAAAATGTAAGAGAAAATTTGGATTGAGTGCAGCCTGGAGATTGCGATGAAAATAGAGATAACAGCAAAATAGAAAATAAATTAACGATTTATTCGCTGAAACACTCCGCAGGGAAAAGTTATCTCTAAGTCTTTTTAAATTTGTTTCGCTTTCCATCTGTTGCGATATTTAATTTTCAACCTCACAATTTGATTTAAAATTAACATCCTATTCTAATTAAAGTACATTTCGTGATCGTAAAATGGCATTTGTGTTGTACAAAATTACTAAATTCTGATATTTTTGCTGATACTTAAATTTCTTCTAAACTCAGAATCAAAGTTCAATAATTATGTGTCGGACAGCATATGTTCCAGTAGGTGTTATCTTTTTTTATCAAAAATATCTACATATTTAAATATACATATTTTTGTTAAAAGAGAGTCGTAAAAATCATTAAGTCTCATCAAATATTTTTTACTGCTTAATAAAAAAATTCCTACAAGCATATTGCATTGATAAAAACATGTATTCTTTTTACGTGGAAGTAAATACCAATTTTACTATAGTTAAATTTGCGAAAAATATTTGAATTTGAAAACTTAAAATTTTATACGTACTCTATATAGACATACGTTAACAACCTATGACCCACGTGCCGCACGTGGTACAATTTTAGTGGCATCCACACTACTCAAAAAAAAATTTCAATTTTTGTGTGGATTGAAGTTAAAAAGTATGTAGCGGACCTTATTTGACAAACATCTTTAGAGTTATGGACATTTACGGAATTACGAAAATATTTGAAAAATATCTCTAAAGGCAAATTTACAGCTATTTTGTAAATTATTGAATGTCATCTAAGAGAGATTTAATTGTTTGAAGAGACCAAAATTGCATGTAATCTGCTTTCCACTATTGATTCTACATATATATATCTAAGTGAAAACTCTTTTCTCATATGAAAAATATTTTGAGTCCGCAAAGAAATTGCTTAACAGCTGAATGCTCAGAATCGTGTCCATTTGAAAGTCATGCATTATACCCTTGATTTTGAGATATGAAAACAGAGAGGTGTAGGCATTAGGTTTACATTAAAACTTTCATTTATCTTTTTAATTAACTGTAATGAAGATTAATACTTATAGTTTACGTTGTCTATTTCATATTTTAATAAATATGTTTAAAAATACACAGCATACATGTACAATTTTAAAATTTTTATTTTTGTTGAAGGAATCGTTATATTTTATGCTGTTTATCTTTAAATTATGCAAAATTAATCTATACTATTAAAAATACGAAGGTAAACAGACGAATCTATCTATGCGAGCGACTATACGACTAAGTGTATATTCTCACGAACCGCACAACGCAGAAACTCGCCGAAGGTACCAAAAGATTGGGAACGATCCGAAGAATAGGTTTTGACCATTTATATTCCAATATTGCAATTAGTTAAAAAGATATTAATTAAAAACCTTAATACGCATAATTATTGCCATTTTTCCCGCCAGGCGGCGAAGCTCCAATTTTTCAACCTTTTTTTTATGACGTTTTTGATGACTTTTTTTTATGACCCCAGACGTTTTTGAAACACCAACTATTTTTTTTATGAGACTCAGACAAAAAATAACTAGAGAATAGAAAAGATCATTTACTTCGCCATGATACGGTATAATTTATTTTACAAAATAATGGTATTTTCTATTTTTTACGATTTTTTCTAAAATGAGTCGAAATTGATACGTTTTAATGAAAATCATTTCTAAATCGTTCCGATTGCATTTACTTTCTCGTTAATGAAATGATATTCTACACTAAAAAAGTTCATGCTTTTCTCTTTTAGAATCAGTCATCTAAAAAATAAAATGTCAAAACTTTTTTTTCAAGATTTTTCTAAAAATACTCAAAATCTTATTTAAATACTTTATAATTATTATTAAATACTTTATTATTATTTATAATTTCTTTATTTATAAAAATAATCTCACGAAATTTTTTCCCGTGTGTAGAACGATATTATCCGTAATCTGTACAAAGATTGAAAACATTGCTTAAAAATTAAGGTTTTTAAAAAAAATTATGTTTTTCGTTTTTTTTTTTTTTCCTTTTTTTTTCTTTTTGCGAGAAATATTTAAGCATTATTTTTGTTACATTTTTTGTTTAAAAATTACCGCTGTTTGCAATCGATATATGAAATTTGAAGGCATTAACTTAAAAATGTAGCGCGAAAAAAAATTGAAACTTTAACCAATGGCGCATTTTTCAATAGCCGAGGGTTTGGTGGCGAAAACCAGTTTGGTGCCAAACGAGTTTTTCCTCTCTACCCGTCACGTTTGATGAAAGGTTACACTCGAAAAGAAGTTGCTCCTGTAAATATTGAAAATCACCAGATTTTGCGAAATTGAATATCTCTTCCTTTTATTTTAAAGGTCTTTTCACTCCTTGTTCCCGAAGATTTCGTGGCCCGATCGCTTAAAGCGCTTCTTTATAAACTGTTGTACCCGGGTTCGAAACAACATCATCGCTTAATTTGTATGATTTTTTAAAAAATACCTAAAACTTTATTCGCTCATTTAATAACTTCGCCGGCAATTTTGTAATTGGAAAGATAATTTATTTCGTCACAATGTAGTATTTTTTTTTTCAAAACAACGATACTTTACATAAGTTAAATTTTTTTTTCCAAAATGAATCAATATCAATGCGTTTATCAAATGATTTTTAAAAAACTTATACTTTGATCTTTTAAAGTTAGTGGTTTAAAAAGTAAAATGCCGAAAACTTTTTTTTTACGAATTTTTAAAGAATACTCAAATTTTAAATATTTAATAACTATTTATCAAATTCAAAATTTTTATAACTTCTTCATTTATAAAAATAATTTTCTGAAACTTTTTTCCATGTATCGAACATTTCAAAAAATGCTCACAATTTTAATTCAACATTTAATACAGTTGTGAAATTTTGTAATTATAAAAATGTCTACTTTTTTCAACATACAACTATTTTTTTAAAAAATACATTTTCGTTTCCGGGGCCTAAAAAGTTGCAAAGTGAGTGAGTGAATATTAAAGTCCCACTGTTCACTTACTCGAAAGCTCTGATAGCGAGAGGGGAATTGGAATTTCCATGACAAAATGTTATGCATTTAAAAATGTCCGTGCAATGCCGGGGGAAATAAACCTGTCTGACAAAGAAAAGAAGCGAAAAAATTTCGAAACGGGGAATTTTAAGTTATACACTCTGTAAAAGCCCGAACAACGCCGGGCAAAGTGGTGGAAGGGGGATGGAAGTCATTTTGAAAAAGAGTATTAGAAGTGCTGATTTTGTGAAGGAAAGGGAACACATTTATAAAAGTAGAGAAAGCCCGTGCAACGCCAGACCATGCAGCTAGTATGTAATAAAACTGTAAATCTCTATTATTGACCTCTATTCTCCAACTCTGCGTGCATTATCTTCGGAATAGAATTGTTTCAAAAACACGCCGAATCATTTTGGAAGTTTGTTTTGGCACACCACAGCTAAAAGTTTGCCGATCCCTGTTATAGAAAATATATAATAAGTATCATTATTTTTATTAATTATCTTTAAAAGGTATCGTTATCTTTAATTTTATTTCATGATACTATGAGTAACTTCTTTCTACGAGTAAAAGGTGGTAAAAAGAAAAAGTGCGAGTTTCTGCAGCTTATTTTAATAATTTTCTAATATGCATTAAAATTAAATATTAAGTACATTTTACGTCTTAAACTCTTCTTGGTTATAGAATACTTAGAATTATATACTGAATAGCTATCCGTATAAATAAATAAATGAAATGTTTTAAATACACTTAATTCAAAAATTTGTATAATATAATTTTCTTTAAGGTATCCCACTAAGTTCGGAACCGTGATTTTAAAAAAGTGCATAAATGGATTATTTTCATGTTATTTAGTGTCACTTAGATTAGAATACATGTATAAAATTATTTTAAGGACATTTTGACAAAAAAAAATTATTTAAATACAATATTTCGGCAACAAATTAACTTAGAATAACCTTTTTTCAAAATGTTCTCCTTTTGTGAAAAATGATTCTATTATAATAATATTTTACCTTTATATTGCTCAGACCTCTGTACAGACGCTTAACTATGAGTTTCGAAAAATTCACATTTTTTTCAGAGTTACAACCAATTGAAATTATTATCGACGTTTTTTTTCTTAAAATTGATCCTCTCTGTTGTCGTAAAATATCGATAAACCCACTTCTAAGATATATATTTCAAAAATTCTAGTTGAGCCTCTGTACAAAGGTCTGAGATATATACAGGCAAAATATTATTGTAATAGAAGCATTTTTCCACAAAAGGAGAATATTTTGAAAATGTGACATTCTATGTTCATTTTTTGTCAAAATGTACTTAAATAATTTTTTATTGTAATACTATTCTTAAAACAATCTTATATACATTTTCTAATCTAAGTGACACTAAATATCATAAGTATTATCCATTTACACGCTTTTGCGAAATCACGGTTCTGAACGTAATTGGATACCTTAAATGATTTATCCAAAAATTTCAGACTTTCTTATATTCTTCTCTATTAGGAAATTCTCTTTACCACATACTCGATGTATTATGAAATCTTACTCCATAATCGTTAACAAAAGTTTTATTTCAGCTCAAGCTGCAATTAGAAATGTATTAATTATGCGAACACTTTTATACTAAAATCAGGAAATATTTCAAAAAAATTCTGTCATAAGAAAAAACCTCAACTTTCCATTTAAATTTAAGTTGTGGGTTTGAAAAAAGGCAGCTTCTTTACTTTCCATTTTTACTCGTATACAGTTCTCGTAAGCAGATTATGTTTTATATTGCACTATAAATCTTTTTTCCGTGAACATTCATCGTTTATTACCCTTTAATGTTTACTACTCCAAATAGGATTATCTAAATAAACAGAAAAAAAACTCAAATGGTAAGTGATCGACTTTCTGTACATATTTTCAACCAATTTTAACAAGAAATAATACATTTTTTAAATGTTTAAAGAAACAACTGAAAAAAGAAACCTAGTTCCAAACACAAAATTCTTGGAGGTGCGAATTAACATAGAAAAATTAGCGATGAAAATTACTTTATTCTCCCTTTTATTAGATGGTTAGTTATTATGTTTTAAAATTTTATTTTATCACCATCTGATCAAACTATAGAAGTTTTTTTCCATTTAATGGAGCTATTATTTCTTCATATTCAATCCTTGAAATAGGTCAAATATTTTTTTTTTTGTAACTGTGTTGAAATTAATGAATAATCTGATTTTTTTTTCTTTTCTAGCTTTATTTGCGCGTGTTTGACATTTATCTCTGCTTAAGGTTTAGAATATGACTTACTATGTAAAACGATCAAGCTGTTATACCTTTCCTTTGTTCAGATTCAATCCTTGAAATAGGTCAAATTTTTTTTAACTTTGTTGAAATTAATGAATAACCTGATTTTTTTTTTTTTCTTTTCTAGCTTTATTTGCGCGTGTTTGACATTTATCTCTGCTTAAGATACTTAGAATATGACTTACTCATTTGTGTAAAACGATCAAGCTGTTAATACCTTTCCTTTATTTCTCTTTCTACAGCTCATCGACTTTACAATATTTTGCTATTATTTTCATTGCCTAAAAATAATGAGAGGATTAGCAGTTTTATTTTTAAGACATATAATAAGCTGTTTTTTGCTGACACTTCATGCATTACTTACTAATCTTCTTATATTAAGCTTGAAGTTTAAAATTTAAAAATACCAATTAAATGGGATTGAAATTTTGTTACAAACATGTTTTTGTCTCAGTATTTGTAATTAAATCCGGATTAACTTTATAATTATCTAATTTAGCATTCTGTTTCAAGGTGTACAATATACTTTTCATGTTTAAGATCAGGTTGACGATATATGTATTAACGTTAGAAGCGAATGAAAAAATGTAGCTATCAAGAAACAATTCTGAAAAGTTCTTTTCCTATTCTATAAAGTAGGTTATCTGCATAAAAGTGATGCACCGGATTAGATAAAAAAAACTAAAGCTGATTTTTTATCCTTGAGAAAATATCACTATACAAGTTGTCAAAAAACAGCACCCAAGCTCTGTACAGCCACATTCCTCGTTGTGAGTACATAAAAATGGTCCAAAGGACTGTACTTGTGCAATCTACAGTTTACGATAAAAGTAATGTAAGTGATGATGAATGAAAGATGATGCATGGAGGTTCATGATGGGGTTCCGGCACATTTCTGTGCTCCTGTATGTTACTGGTTTGGAACGGCATACTCCGTCCACTGGATTTGACGCGGGACTTCGATTTTATGGCAGCCACGATCACCGGATCTCACAAAATTGGATTTTTCCCTATAGGCAATTTCAAGGATTTGGTGTATCGAGACAGTGACCACAAAAATGAACTTCGTTGCTCGTTTGCATGCTGCATGAAATTCGGAGGACACCGTGTTATTGCGATGTCTACATTCATTTATTCCTCGGTGTACTCAAGAATGCCTCCATATGCACGGTAGACACTTCGAAAATCTGCTCTTATGAATGTTTGCAAATGCTGCTGATATGTTCAATACGGTGTTTTTTTCCTTGCACCGGCATATTTTGTTTTCCGCTTTTTTCTCGTTAACTTTGGATCATACAGGTTGTAGCAGTGGTATCACTAACCAGTAACAGCCTCCGGACAGAGGGGATCACTTTTGTCTAGTGGTATGTTACGTGCTTACAAATCAGAAGGTACCGAGCTCTATTCTTCTTATTGGTGACCTTGACACTGAAGTAAGAAAACGCAACCTTCACGCAGCTGTCGTGGCGCCATCTACCCGCCGCTAGGGCATTCAACAAGCCATCAGACCCACTTGACGCAGCAAACAAAGTCATCAGACTCACTTGGTGCAACAGCAGCAACTCACACGCTCACCATATCAAATATCTCGTTCGTTCGCCTATCCACTATCTCACTGGTGGGAGAGTACTGTAGAGGGGTGGTATCTACATAAGCCAGTAACAGCCTCCGGACACAAGTGATCACTTTTGTCTAGTGGTATGTTAAGCGCTTACGAATCAGAAGGTACCGAGTTCTATCTTTTCTTTGAGCATTTCTTATATACTACTCCCAAAGAATAATCTAGATGTGCAGGGTTTAAGTGCTATTCCTGTATTTTATAAGAAGCTTCAATTTATTATATAACAACTCTTATAATTCCTGTCCTTAATGAGGGATGCATAAAACAAAAAATTTCAAACAAGAGAAATCGTAAAAACAAATATTAAGTTTCAGCAAAATACGGAAGCATGAAATCAAAGCCTTTTGTTTTAAAAAAAGATATCAAAACAGAACTTATGGTTGAAACTGTGTGACTTTACAAAAGTGTAAAATGAATGACTTTTTTGATATTTAGTTACACTTTGTCGCGACCCGTCGGACGCGAGTGAGAGAGGGTTCGAGGAAGAAACAGACACGATCTAAAAAAAATTAATACTTTTATTAAATTTTTGACACTTATGATAAAGTGATCAGATAACTAAACCCGAGAAGTAATAAGAATTATTAATCCTATTAAATATATGGAAGAACTTATTTGGGTTATGATCTTGTACGATCCTGCTTCCAACTTGCTAACTCGTCAGCCGTAAAGTGGACATTTTCCACTGTTCTATGTGTGTATCCTTCCTTTAGATTTAATATTACGAAGGGTCAACACCGGTCGCTCACACTAGACCAAGGGTGCTCAACCTTTTTTTTCTGCTGGGCCGCATACATATGTCAGCTATTTCACGCGGGCCACAACATGAGTATAAATGGGGAGGGGAGGGGGAGAATTGCTTTAAGACCAAGATATCATTGTAAATTTAAAATGTGGGAAATTGATCAAAATATTATAACTCCTGTTTTGCTTTTTTTTTTTAATTATTAATTCGTATATTTTTTTATTTTTGTCACTAACACTAAATTAGAAGCATTTAAGAAACACTCTTCACAATTTCTGCATCAGTAAACGGTTTCATATAATTACCAATAATATAACAAACTTCATAGGATGTCTTTGTTACGCTGTGATATTACCACTGACAAATCGCTTTGTTGCTGTTATAAAGATTATTCAAAAAAGCTTTTTTATCACCTCTTGAAAGAGCTATTTGGGGAAAAGTCTCATTGAATGATTCCTGTTTATTGGTATTTTTTAAATACAGCACTTCGTGACAAATCAAACAATTACTGATCCATGTTTGTTTTTCACTACAAAACAGTCAACCTTCCTATCGTCTTGAAACGATACATTTTCTTCGAATATTTTTCGCTTGCAAGATAGTTAAAAATTAGTTCCACCCATAAAATTGTCACTATTCCACTGTTGTCTGTTCTCACTCACTTTAACCGTTCCAAATAGAAAAAGAACATCAATTGGTACCCGCAAGACACCGAAATCAAACAGCAAAATCAATATATTTGATTTCTTGGCAAAGAATTTCCTACCAAAATTTTAATACAATGTTGTTAAATAAGTAAATTTCTCAGAGCAATGGACTTCGACCAGGGCACTTAAAATGGCTCGGTGGGCCGCAGGCTGAGTATCGCTGCACTAGACTTTCTGATTAGAATCAACTCTTAATCATTGCCTCGCCTACTCAGTGATTGGCATTTAAATAGAATGCATTTGCATAAAATCAAATCCTCTCTACGGAAAGCGGTTTTCAAACTAAAATCACAGTTAAAAAGAGTATTATCAACAAGAGGATTAGTAGAAGCTCGAATAGAACCCATTGCAACTTGAATCAGAATATGCATATGAATTTGTCTTAAGAATATTATAACAAGAAAAAATCTAAATGCGTTTTTTTTGGCAAAAAAATACAGAAAAAAATGACAAATTTTCAAAATCTACCTTTATAACAATTGCTTCTAAGATAACAATATTTTGCTCATAGATAGCTAAGATTTCTCTACCGAACCCGAACGAGGAGTTTTGAAAAATTCACATTATTTTCATAGTTGCTATAAATTGAAATAACATAACCAGTGTTTTTATAAAAAATTTCTATTCTGATTCATTTAAATAGTAATAAATCCGCTTCTAAATTATATATTTAAGAAATTCCGATTCAACGTCAGTGTAGAATTCTTAATATATATATATAGCCGAATATATATTATCATTTTAGAAGCACTTTCCGTAAAAGGAGAATGGAAAAATACTTTCCATAAAAGGAATCTTAAGAAAGATGCATTTTTTCTTCTTTTTTTGCCAAAAGTGGCATTTAAATAATTTATTATTGTAATAATATTAAAAAAAATTTATACGTATATTCTAATTCAAGTAACACTAAATAACAAAAAATTATTCATTTTTACGTTTTCGCAAAATCACTGCTCCTAATGTAGCCAGATACCTTAAAAAAGAACTCTATCACTGTTCAGAGGCTACACAACCCTTGTCAAAGACGCACGTGATAAGTGAAATAATTTAACTGAGCTCCCATTTATTAATAACACAGCATGAAATAAATTATGATTCCATTAGCTAGTGCTTATTCATTTTTCCCAGAATACTAATAAATCATGTGCTGTTTTTGAAGAAAAGAAGTATGGTGTATGGAAAATTTCGGAAATGTAGCTTATTTTTGCTTATATAAGATTATCAGATCGCGGTAATAATTAATGCCCACAACTAAACAGCCCCATAACTAAAATATCACTCTGCATTTTCATGTTTCAGGCTTTACAATGGATAAAAGACTAGTTCTCATATAAACAATTTAATTTCTGTTCGTTGTTTCATGAAAATAGAATATATTTTATTTTACATATTCGAAATATATCTACTTAAAATATTATTTTACTCTACTAACCAGCTTGTTGTTTTCTTCAGCGAATAAAAATACATATTTCTTTTTGGTGGAATTTATGCGAATGTGTGGAAAGAGAAATTGTTCATTTTAAAGGGAAAAATGCTTTCTCCCCAATTAAGGATGAGAAATTGAAAATATTTGAGACTTAAATTGGAAACAACGTTCACATAAATTGAAAATACTACCTATTATAAATGTCTGAACTCATGCTCACACAATTTGTTCTTCTTTCCTTTTTATTGACTATCTAAATCTTATCTTTCTAAATGTCTTAGTAGAACTGAAATTTGATTTATTAGAAAATAACTAGCAATACTTGAAAAGTAATATTGCTAAAAATAAAATTTTATTTAGAGGAATATTTTCTTGATAAAAAGGAAATTTATTTTAATTTTTAAAACCTTAAATAATATCATAGTATAAGGGTTTATTTCTTTTTAAATTCCAGAGCAATCCTAAAGATTGAATAGCAATTATGCACATGATAGAAAGAGTTTAACTGGATCTTATTTAGCCAAGTAATTTTCCTCAAGAGGATTGCAGTCTCAAAAAGGAAACAGAAGATTCACATAAAATGAAATTTTTACTGGGATTTTTTTTTTCCAAATTGTTTGATTTTATACTTTAGTTGATATACAGAATGATTCCAAGGGGTTTCTTTTTTTAATATTGTCATCAATAATTGATTTTTACCCTTACCTTTTATAGATTAATATATATTTTTTGGGGGAGGAGGGGATTTTATAGATTAATATTTTGCCCGTACGCTGTAGGAGGACTGATATTTTCTTCTTTCTACACTGCTGTGACCACCTTAAATGCAACACCAAGAAAGGCAAGAGATAGCTGTAAAAAATTATTTTTG
This sequence comes from Trichonephila inaurata madagascariensis, assembly GCA_019973955.1. NCBI lineage: Eukaryota > Metazoa > Arthropoda > Arachnida > Araneae > Nephilidae > Trichonephila > Trichonephila inaurata. Next base: position 22,854 of record BMAV01015960.1, read on the forward strand.
TAGATAACACATGTTGACCAAGTATCAATTATTAAATTTATAAGGCTACTTAATGAAGTGTGGTTCCTCCCAGAATCAGTAGCCAGGTAGCCACCATTGTTGGAAGTCACCGCTGCCACACGCCTCGGCATTGATTCAAAGAGACTTTGGATGACTTCTTGGGGTACAGCAACCAAGCAGCTCCACACGTTCTCAAAGTTGATCGTGTGGCAGCTGGGGTGTAATCTAGGTCAGTCGTAGAGCAACCATGGTCCACGTGTGTTTTCTATCGGTGAAAGATCCGGAAATCAAGCGGCCAGGGAAGCAATTCAATCTGGTGATTGACGAAAGAACGCTTTGGACAATGCCTGCGTGCCGCATTATCACGCTCGACCGAAATATGGCTGTGGCCAAGCACTGTGAAGGTAAGGAAGGACAGCTGGCTCCAGCACACTCCGGAGATGCTTAGCACTGGCTGTTTAAAAAGTACTGGCAATGCGTACTAGAGGGAGTGGATTGTGATATCAATACCGCCCCATACCATAATACCCGGTACAGGCCCAGTGTGGCGGTGCGCCAACGCAGCTGTTCAGCATCCTCTCTCCCACTGTGTCGCAGACTCGAATCGGCCATCGTGGTGTTGAGACAGATGCGTGACTCGTCAGTAGAGCAAACTTCATCCCATTCACCCGCCGCCCATGTCGCTGCTTTCATCGTACCATTGGTGGCGGAGACGTCTGTGGTTCTGCTTCAAGGGTAGACCAAGCAATGGACGTCTTGCGGACAGACCGCTCTGCTGTAAACGGCGACGAATGGTACGTGCAGACACTGAATGATGTGTTACATACTCAATATGCTGTGCTATGATTCGTGATGAGACTGAGTGATCCGTCACTGCCATGCGCACAATTTGCCTGTCCTCACGTGAAGTGGTGCACTGAGGTGGATGCGATCGACCACGTCGGTCCGTCGTATCCTCCTGCATCCAACGGTCACATATCCGCATTACAGTTGTTTGGTTTCGTCCAACACGACTACTGATTTCCCTGAAAGATAATGCACAATCTCCGTAAGCCACTATCCTTCCTCTGTCGAACTCGGATACTTGATCAAAAGCTGATCGCTGTTTTCTACGAGATATAACTGATCGCTTTTTAAAAAACCCAGAAGAAAAACACAATTGCCGAACTTGAAATAGTCGAAATCTCCAAGCCTTAAATAGTGCTTTGAGGATACCGCCACAGGCGCGCGCGTGATGTGTGTCTGCGTTGAAATTCTAATCATTTGCATATCTTACCTCCGCTAATGGATGCTGTAAATTTCATGTTATTTGCATGCTTCCTTCAGGGTGTTGCATTTACGGTGGCCAGCAGTGTATCTTTTATATATTTGCACATTTCTTTAATTCTAATAGTGAGATTATCAGTGCTAGTATTTTTAAAAGATGCAGTTTATTCATGATACTAAAAAATACTACTTATCCAGGATTTTCTTTGTGGTGAAGATGGAAATTTTTCATTCAAGGTAGGAATTAAATTCTTGAAAATATTCGATAAAGAACAGGGATTGGCAAGGCAATGTGCTGTTTGTTGCTTGAGAAGAAATGAAGACAGAAAGATTATCCAAAAATGCCGATATTATTTCTGATTCCATTGCAATGTAAAACTTAGTAATTCACCATATTTCAAATTGTGTATGCATATATATATGCACAGACAGACAAAATCCTCAACCATTTGAAAAAAATTTACGAACATGAAATTTTTTTGTAAGTATGAAAGAAATTCCTTTAAGATATTTTAAACACACATTCCTCATAGCTTACAGTGTACTTATAAAAAGCAAACATTTAAGATTTCTTGTGCTCCCTTAATTATAAAATAAGAAATAGTGTGAACACTTTAAAATTGAAAATTAAAATAAATCCTTCCATTTAATCATTGTGTTAAGTATTATTCTCAGTTATGTATTATAAAAAATATGCCTTTTTTTTTTTTGGAACACTTTGGGCAAAAAAAATTAATGCTTCAGGCAGCGATTCTCAAACTGTTTGGCGCGCCCCCTAGGGGGCGGAATATCCATACATGGGAGGCGAGAGCCTAGTCAAAAAGTCGAAACTAAAAGTTTTTTTTTTAAAAGTTATTTAATAGTTATTTATTTAAAATATTTATTACTTAAAGGTAACATCCAAAATACATTATTAGCACATTCAATTCCTTGTTATTATATGGGGAGAGAGCGTGATGAGAAAATTATGATTGAAAATTGGGTCTTAAATACTGAAAGTTTGAGAAGCACTGTCTTAAGAGGTTAAATTTCTTTAATAACTAATACAGTACTCGGCTCAATCCCATTATATGTACATTTAAATCCTACTAGCATTTTTGTTTCATTACCTCAAGATAAAAAACAAATGATAAATTATTGTCTACATTTTAATTTAACTTGTGACGGGCTCACGCGTTTTTTCATTAACATGTCTTTTTGGGTTCTTTGGGGCCAGAAGAAATGGCAATTCTTTTCCAACCAACCCGAGAAGTAAAACGTGAATGAAAGATGCAAATTAGGAAGCTTTTAAATAACAGAAGTTTAGAGTAAGCGGGGTGGCATTTGGGGAGTGTTATGATAGTCAGTGTTACAAGTGTGAAGAGTATTGCAAGAAGTTAAGTGACAATCCAGAGAGGTTACCCAAGACAGAGAGCCTTTAGTCCAGGTGGAAAAATTCCACGCCAGTGAACCGCAACTTCAGTTAGGATCCGGTAGATTGCTGCTTCTTTGGACATTAAGGTAGGAGTTACCATTTTAATATTCAGTTCTGTGTTTACATTGAAATTGAGCTTAGGCGAGTTAGTTATTGATAGTGGTCCGGGTTACGTTATTTCGGTATTATAAATTGTGTGTTTCGCCACCGTAGATTCTCTCACATATCATATTATTACCTAATCTATTTTTTGTTTTAAGTTAAGGTCTTAATAAAGTAATATTAAGATTATGGCAGCGTCTGGTTCTTCATTTAATCCTACACCTCTAGCTCACGCTGATAATCTAGGAGAAGGGCACCCAAGGGGATCGTGCTTACAAACTTTGAGTTATGTATTCACTTAGTTATTGAAGAAAAATCCCGAACTTGATTAATACTTCGTCAATCAAGTAATAGTGTTATTTAACTAGAAAGATATTTTTCACGTATTGTGATAAAATTTCTTGTGTTACTTCCATTTATTTATTTGAAAATTCTAATAACGGTAAATGAGAATTTCTCGAAGAATTTAATCCTTTTCTCTAATTATGTATGCATTAATGGATAAAGCATAATTTATGAAATATGCTGTGATTCATACATATATAAGAAAACTTTCTTCAAAAATTCCTTTAAAATTCTTCTTGAAGATCTACAAAAATTACCATGTGGGTTTGATAAACCTTAATTGCATTCTGATGGAGAAAAAATTTAAATAAAGAAGGGTGAATCCCTACTACAGAACATTTGAAAGTATATTCAATAAAATGCTATAATATACTGTACAAGATGAGAATTCAAAACACTATCAGAGCGATTATTTTTTCTGTTCTTATGCTTCAAAAAATTTCACAAAGCGTATTCCAGATTAAAGTATATAATGCTTGCATTAAGTACAGTGAATAATAAAAAGCTTTTTATGAGGGATGAAAATTAAGAAAACAATGTTTTAAAAGTAAAGTCAAATATATATAAATGTTATATAAAAAGCTACTAGAATAAAATGGTTTTCTTGTGGAAAAGTGTCAGCGTGTTAAATTCACAAATTACTATACGCATAATAACGTGATTATGAATTAAGTTTATTTTCGATAGTAAAATTTAAGGAAAATGAAAGATATTTACTAAACAGCTGATATTTGCGAAAAATGTGTTTTCTTTGGCAGCAAAAGCAAATATCGATTTCCCTAAATATTAAGAAAAATTTATCGTTTCCTCATTTCTTCCCCATTTTATAAATTGGAACTGAAGTTCAACAATCACTTTTTTTAAGAAACACAGTACGATTCAAATAACGAAAATCGATTAAAAAATCAAATATTATTTTTTTTAGTCTAAATTATTTTTATATACTTTTCTACAAACTCACAAAATTTGAAAGCTCTAAGTTTAAAAAACGCCGAGTTATAATAACTTTTACATTTGTTTTTATTCACATTCCAATGGCAAATCAAAACTTTAAACTGACTTATCTCAGAAAGGTAAAATAACTAGTTTGTCTTCATTTAAAATGCTAAAGCTTTTTTTTTTCTTTTGTGCTTAATACTTGACAATTTTTTTCACATGTTGCAAATAGTACATCGAACAAAAGTTGGTATGCATTTTTCAATCAAAGCAATACTTATTTTTTAAAATATAATGGAAGTTAGAATTTACAATAAGCATTCATAAGAAGAAGTATTGTGCGAAAGAAGTACCAATCATGTTATCACAAAACCCGTGTCAACTTTTGTTATACATAATTTAACGTATTTGTAAGTCAAATTTCATATATGTACGTCAATTTTTGTAGGAGGAGTATCATTTTAAAATCACTTAATAATTTTCAAGTTTTTTCCTTAAAAAAATTTAATGTTTAGCATTTTATATATGAAATTTTAACACAAAATCTGTTTTACATCATATAAACACATAGGAGGCAACCAAAAAAATTATGAAAATCATTAAATTAAAAAAAATTCTGTAAATTGTACCATGTCTCCTTAAAACTGAATATGAAATTGTAGACTTAATTAAAATTAATTAATGCCAACACATACACACACATATATATGAGTTAATACGTGAATTAGAGTATTTTGGTGTTAAGATGAATTTTTTATCAGGTTCGTGCAATCGTGGAAGGGATAAGGAGGCTTCTATAAATTAAGGATCAACATTTTTGCTGACGAACAAATGGGTGATCGAAAAGTGCAGCACAAACATAAATAAACAACACACACATTTAAGACAGTCACAAGTCTTTGTTTGCTCTGAAGATCCCGTCTATTTACTGCAATGTTTGACCAGAAGCTATTAAAAAATCATATGATTTCCGTAAAGGTTTTTCTGATTGGTCCAGATACGTGGGTGATGCAAGATTGCATCATCCTTAATTTAAAAACGCTGAAGTTTAAGTTTTTGGGAGATAAGGTCATGAGAGGAGGGGTTAGTTCCCGTTAGGTGAGTAAAATATAAATTAATTATCACGTGAAGTCTTGGAGAGCTAGACCATTATGAATTAAAATTTCTCACACAAGAGAAAATTTACACAAATCATTACATATATACATATAGGTTATAAAAAAAACTTTTTTAAGATAAGAACATTTCTGAAGAACTCGCTCTAAGTGAAACATGATATTACACGAATATATTTTGTTTATAATTTCCACTAAGAATATTCATTGTTATGATTTTCCGAGCATTCTCACAAAATGGTTTAGTATCATTGTAATTGTTTCTTTCTCACCACCACCAACAGGAAACAGGGAATAAAACCAGTAAAATTTCATAGGGCACTTTGTCAGAACTGACGATGTAAAGGACATTACTAGTTAACTGGTACCCAAACGTGACAAAATAAGTATTGCCTTTCTTTTCTGCGTGGCAGAACAATTTTCGTTTAATCAATCACTGCCGCAGAAATTCGGTTTTCCGTCTAAGCGCCTGTTGAGGGAAAAAAGTAGATATTCCTAGGGATCTAACGTCTTTTTTTCGGCGCTAGAATTCTTTACAACTTGTAACTTAGATCTCTATTGTCTTAGAGTAAAAGTAATCCCCATTTTCCCCATACCCTTTTTTTCTGATTATCTTGGTTTTCATTGTAGCAGTTTCCTTTATATACCTACAGTTGGAATTCTATAATTTCAGTCTCAAAATTTTCTTTATTGTGTATCCTAATATGCTGTATATCTTGCAATGCTGTATATAATCCACGAAGAAATAATGCATTAGGCAATTTTTATCAGACATTTACCAGATAATATCTTACTGCTTTTTAAAACTCTTTGCTAAGAAATTTTTCATAACCTATTTCTATACAATTTGACCCGCATAAGCATTTTAATAAAATGTAATATATTAAATCACATAAAATATATATATATATATATATATATAATAATGTCGGTAATCTATATATAATACATTATACGTGAGCGAAATATATTTCTTGCAACTACTCTAATCTTATAATACATACTATTTTTCAAAAATATAAGCAAAATTTAAAGTTTAATCTCAATGTTATAATTTAGAATGTATCATTATAAATAAATATTTATCTTTACATAAGATATCATTAATTATTTGAACAGTTATAAACACTAAGCAATTTTAAAAACACTTAAACCATACTCAGAATAATTACAGAGAACATCAAAATATCCACCACTTTACTATGAAGCATTGAATTAATGATTAAAGAAAAGAAGAAAATTCATTAATAATTCAAAAATCCATAAGACTTCAAAACATGAGACAAAATGAATAGCCATCGGAACAGCTAGAGAAGGTTTTCTTTTTTGCAAATAATTCGATTAGTTGTTCGTACATTTTTCTGATCACCATTGGTCACCATAAATTGTGTAGCTCTTCGACTGCTCACTCTAGATCTAATTTATAATTAGCGTTAAATAAAGTTTTTACACATTGAGTTTCTTTTCTTTAAAACGAGGTAGGACAGGCTTTTAATGGGTACGGCTTACTTCTAATGTTTTTTGGTGTTGCGGTCTACAATAGTGCAGGAGTGCTCAATATTTTTTCTGCTAGGCTGTATACATATGTCAGCTATTTCACGCGGGCCGCAACATGAGTATAAATAAGGGAGGGGGGAGAATCGCTTTAAGATCAAGATATCATTGTAAATTTAAAATGTGGAAAATTGATCAAAATATTATAACTCCTGTTTTGCTTTTTTTAATTATTATTTTTTATATTTTTTATTTTTGTCACTAACACTAAATTAGAAGCATTTAAGAAACACTTCACAATTTCTGCATCAGTAAACGGTTTCATATAATTACCAATAATATAATAAACTTCATAGGATGTCTTTGTTACCGCTGTGATATTACCCCTGACAAATCACTTTGTTGCTGTTATAAAGATTATTCAAGAAAGCTTTTTTATCACCTCTTGAAAGAGCTATCCGTGGAAAAGTCTCATTGAATGATTCCTGTTTATTGGTATTTTGTAAATACAGCACCGTGACAAATCAAACAATTACTGATCCTTTTTTTTTTTCACTCAAAACAGTCAACCTTCCTATCGTTTAAACGATACATTTCTTCGAATTTTTTTCGCTTGCAAGTTTGAAGATAGTTAAAATTGTTCCCCCCATAAAATTTCGCTTTTCCCACTGTTGTCTGTTCTTGCTCCTTTAACCTTTCCCAAATAGAAAGGAACATCAATTCGCCCCCAAGACACCGACAGCAAATAAGAATCAATATATTTGATTTCTTGAAAAAAAGAATTTCCACCAAAATTTTTAATATAATTTCTTAAAAAGTAAATTTCTCAGAGCAAGGGATTTTTGACCAGGCCCTAAAATGGCTCGGTGGGCCTGGGTTGAGTATCCTTTTGACCCATGGCATAGGTTGGCCATTCTGTATTAAAATTGCATCTTTTATTTTCTTAACACATGTTTTCAACACTTTACCCTCTTTTAAAATATTACAGATTACTATGTTCAATACATAAAAAAACACAAAAATTGTTGAATGCTTGCAACTACAGTGACTGCTAGATCGTGGGCGTAACATGTTAAATCAGCGAGAGAAAAATACGAACCGTAATCGAACCCAACGTATGAGTTACAACTGTCCCTCCGATTCCCTCCTTGCGGGACGATGTCAACTCGGGGCCCAACCCCATGGCCCGGGATGTGGTATGATGTCTCAATAACCATTCCCGTGCTATCGCGGGAATAGCTGATTATCAACAATTATGCTCCTCTTCAGTCGGCGTGTGCTGGCACCGCAGTGGTCGCTTTTTACCTCTATAGCATCAGTCAACGTGTTAAGCGTCCTACTTCGCTTTCAATAAAGGTACATGTGTCGTCTACACATTTATCGAATCATTTGCTTAAATAAACGCATTCGCATCGATTTTGGAAAGCAGATTCTCCAGTCTAGCTGGCGTTGGTACTCTATAAATATGTTTCTTTTAGTAAGCTTGTCTTAAGTCTTAGTGAAGGCAGTCACCTCAAAATGTTTTGGGGGTCCACTGGTCAATCACAATTGACTTAATGCCCATCCCTGCTTTAAAGTATGGAATTAAAGCCTGATAAAGGTATAAAAATGCGCAGCTTTAAATTTACTCTAGTTTTCCCTTTTATCAACAAGATGTTGACGTTTTACGGATTTTCTTACTAACCCTCTTGGGAAATTTTTGGGGGGCCAGATTGGCATTATTTCAATCAAATTTCCCCTCAAAAAAAACCTCGATTGATTATAGTTAATAGATATATAAGGGGCTTTAGCATCTTTATTAGAATGACATTAAATAAAGTAAAATATAAAGAAAAAGTAGAAGAAGGAGACAAAAAGCTGAGGGCTGATCCCCGTGGATATTGGAAAGATTTAATTATAGAATGTAATTATAAAAGGGACTTAGGTGAAGGGTCTAAGGCAAATAAAATTCTTGGATAGCTTTCCGTAAAGATAGCGTTAAATTCAGGCGCTATTTACTTAGAATTTTTACGTTGTATATCGTTACCCCCCTAAAATTTAAAGACTTGTTTGATCAATATATCTAGACAATAATAAATTATATTTTTTAGACAATTTTGGGGTGATCAAAAATTTTTTCTAAAATCTAGGGGCGTGGATGAAGAGATGGTACCCCCGGGCCCGGGGTGCACTGTATACTTCTCGGCAGATGTTTCTTTTTATACAGTTGGGGCCGTTTACCCATTGTTATGGTCTGTAAATCATGACCGGCTGTCACGGGGTTTTAGTTTTGTGCTACCAAAGACTTAATTTTAATGGGGGGTGATAAAGTTAAACCCTTTTCAAATAATTCCCTTTATTTGGGTGGGGGTGGGAGCTTTGAGGGGGGTCCAGCTCAATTTCCTCTCCTTGCCAAAGGGTCAAATTTTGAGGTTTACCAAAACTCTTTGTTCTTTATAGTGCGACATTAAAATTTACTTACTCACTTACAGGACCGTGAGGTTCCTAAGAGTAAATAATAATATGTGTAACTGTTTGCTTAGACGTAAAATATAAATAAAAATCATATGTGTGAAAAATACATAACAATGTGCAGCTGTGAAATTTTAAGGGAAATACTTTTCCGACACACACAATTGACTGTACACTTGTTATTATCAGACATAAGTTTTCAACTGTTTAAACATACTTATAATTATTGTACAAAATTATACTTACGAATAATATAAAACAAGTGAGAAAAAATATAATAATGCATTATTGCACGACACAATAAAATGAAATAATAACAGAGTATTACCCGTGAATGTTTTATCATTGGGGCGTCAATTGATGTAACATGTTTTTTTTTTTTTTCCCAAACGTTCCCCTTTTAAGGGTTTTTACGTTAGGCATAATTTTTTAAAATGGGGAAAAGTTCCCCCAGTCGTAAAAGAAAAAGGGCAATAAAATTTTTTAAAAAAATATAGAAATAATTTTTAAAAATCCTTTTTTTCTTTTTCCCTTTTTTCACCGGGTACTTACAAGTATACTCCTTTAAAATTACATAGAATAACAATTTTTTCGAATATTCGACGAATTTGGCGGAACACTCTTTTAAATTCCACTCGTGGGTATGGTCCCGGTTCTATGATTAATATTTTGGCGGAGAGGGCAAATAGTTTTATAGCAGAAGTTGGGTTTTCAGAAGCATTTTGATCGTTGGTGTTTCATTTTTTGTTTTGGAATAATACTTAATGTCAAAAGGTAAGCGTCTTTTATTTATTTATTTATTTATTTATTTTTTTGTATGTTAGTTAAAACCTTAGAAAACGATTTGAATATTTGTTTCAAATGAACATTGAATATAATTAATTTTATAATTGAATAACTTTGTGGTGTAAGTTAAGTTATCATCAAACTAAGTTTATGGGTAAAACCTGCCTTTATATGTAAAAAAAGTAAATAAATTTTTAAAATTTCATAATTTTCAAAAAAAATTATTTTGTAATATAAAATACTAATGTTTTCCGGTTATTTAGCACTTTAAGAGTTAAAGTCCGTTAAAAAAGTCATTCGGTCTTTTTGTATTATGAGAATATTTTAGATCTTTGTGTACTGACGGCATTTTGAAGTACCATTTTAATTACACTGCTGTGGCCATCGTAAATGCAACACCAAGAAAGAAAAGAGATAGCACAGCAAAATTTATTTTCTGGATAACATGTTGACCAAGTATCAAATGATTAAATTTATAGACTTCTGTGAAGTGTGGTTTCTGCAAGAATCAGTAGCCAGAGTAGCCACCATTGTTGGAGATCACCGCTGCCACACGCCTCGGCATTGATTCAAAGAGACTTTGGATGTGTTCTTGGGGTACAGCAGACCAAGCAGCTTCCACACGTTGCCAAATTTGATCTCGTGTGACAGCTGGGAGTGCAATATGGGTCAATCATTGAGCAACCATGGACCACATGTTTTCTATCGGTGAAAGATCCGGAGAGCGAGCCGGCCAGGAAAGCAATTCAATCTGGTGATTGACGAAGAACCTTTGGACAATGCATGCCACGTGTGGTCGCGCATTATTCTGTTGAAATATGGCCATGGCCAAGCACTGAATGTAAGGAAGAACAACTGGTTCCAACACCTCAGAGATGTAGCTCTGGCTGTTTAAATTACCGGCAATGCGTACTAGAGAAGTGCGAGAGTTATATCTAATACCGCCCCATACCATAATACCCGGTACAGGACCAGTGTGGCGCTGCATAACGCAGCTGTTCAGCATCCTCTCTCCACGGTGTCTCCAGACTCGAATCCGACCATCGTGGTGTTGCAGACAGATGCGTGACTCGTCAGTAAAGACAACTTCATTCCATTTTGCCACCCACATCCTTCTTTTATTGCACCATTGGCGGCGGAGACGTCTGTGGTTCTGCGTCAAGGGTAGACCAAGCAATGGACGTCTTGAGGACAGACCACTCTCCTGTATTCGGCGTCGAATGGTGCCCGCAGACACTGAATGATGCGTTACAGACTAAATGTGCTGTGCTATGGTTCGTGATGTGACTGAGCAATCCATCACTGTCATGCGCATTATTAGCCTGTCCTCACCTGAAGTGGTGCACTGAGGTGGATGCGATAGACCACGTCGGTCCGTCGTACCCTCCTACATCCAACGGTCACATATCCACATTACAGTTGTTTAGCTTCGTCCAACACGACTACCGATTTTCCTGAAAGATAATCTACAATCTCGGTAGGCCACTATCCTTCCTCTGTCGAACTCGGATACTTGATCAAAAGCTGATCGCGGTTTTCTACGAGACATAACTGGTCGTTTTTTGAAAAAACCACAAGAAAAACACAATTTCCGTGCTTGAAATCGTCGAAATCTCCACGCCTTAACTAGCGCTTTGAGGTATCGCGACAGGCGCGCGTGATGTGTGTCTGCGCTGAAATTCTAATCATTTGCATATCTCACCTCCGCTTGTGCATGTTGTAAATTTCATGTTATTTGCATGTTTCCTTTAGGGTGTTGCGGTGGCCAGCAGTGTAAATAGCTCTAACGGATTCAATTTCCCAAAGTTGACTATTTTATGTATGAATAGCTCTTAACTTTCAATATAGTTATTCAAAATAAATGTTGCACGAAAAAGATTGCAGTAAATCATAATGCGGTAGATAAAAGGTTAATAAGAATGCTATCCATTTCACTGTTCTAAGAACGGAATCTTAAAAATTAATGTGCATCTCTGTTTCATAGTACACAAACACCTTCTCAAATATTACCAATGCAACATTCTTACACATTTTTAAAATACATCGATCTTGAAAATTATCAGATAACAGATACTTTTGAATAAATTCTTATCATATTCTTATAAATCTCATACAAAATTTTTAACCATCTAGTATAAATTAATAGAATGTTCCTTTAAAACAAAATGTAAATGTCAAAGGTGCCCATAGACACTGATGATGCGTTACAGACTAAATGTAGTGTGCTATGGACAAGTGATGTGACTGAGCAATCCATCACTGGTACGCCTTATGTAACTATCCATCACCTAAGAAGTGGTGCACTGAGGTGATGCGATAACCACGTCGGTCGTTACCTCCTACATCCAACGTCACATATCCACATTACAGATTGTTTAAACTAGTCCAACATGACTGATTTCCTAAAATAATTAGTCTCATAGTCACTTCCTCTGTCGAACTCGGATACTTGATCAAAAGCTGATCGCGGTTTCTAGAATAACTGGTCGTTTTTGAAACACGAAAACACATTCCGGCTTGAAATCGTCGAAATCTCCACGCTAACTAAGCGCTTGAGGTATCGCGACAGGCGCGTGATGTGTGTCTGCGCTGAAATTTAATCATTTGCATACTCACCTCCGCTTGTGCATGTTGTAAATTTCATGTTATTGCATGTTTCCTTTAGGGTGTTGCGGTGGCAACAGTGTAAATAGCTCTAACGGATTCAATTTCTAAAGTTGACTATTTTATGTATGAATAGCTCTTAACTTTCAATATAGATTATTAAAATAAATTTGCACGAAAAGATTCGTAAATCATAATGCGGTAGATAAAAGGTTAATAAGAATGCTATCCATTTCACGTTGTTCTAAGAACGGAATCTTAAATTAATAGTCATTCTATATAGTACACAAACACCTTTCAAATATTACCAATGCAATTCTTACACATTTTTAAATAATGATCTTGAAATTATCAGATAACAGATACTTTTGAATAAATTCTTATCATATTCTTATAAATCTCATACAAAATTTTTAACCATCTAGTATAAATTAATAGAATGTTCCTTTAAAACAAAATGTAAATGGACAAAACCATACACCATAACAACTATTAAAGCATAGATTTTCCTGTAGTGAACTACGAAACTACAAGAAATTATCATATGAAATACTTTTTATTGAGTAAAAGCCTCTGATGAATAATATGAATTTTATAAGAATGATTTAATATGATTAAATAAAACAATTTTCAAAATCGAATTTTCTTTTCCAGATAGTTATAAACACAAAAAACAGGTTTTATATTTATATATATAGATAAATAGATCAAATAAATGATTGGTAAAATATATATAATAATGGTTGGAGTTCAATAAATTCAAAATTTGTCTCTTGATGTTTTTTTATTACATTTTGATTGGCTGATTGATTGATTTTAAGTTTCATATCTTGAAGCAACGCTAGTTCTATTGGCGATTGATCTCGTAATTTTGATTCCCGGTCAAACGATGAAGAAGACGCATGTGGTAGAACCCCATTTTCTAAAATTCTACACCACTCCAAGGAACAGTTTTTGAATAACTACAGATTTCAGATTATATTTTGAATTATGAAATAAAGTAGGCCTTTGAATTTGTAGGAAAAATAATTTGTTTAAATCGTATTGTGTATGTGTATTTAGCTAAAAAATAAATCTTAAACCTTATTATATTAACATTAGCTAAGAAATTTTGGTACTTACGTACTGTCACAACCGTAGTAACAACATTGAATACAACCACAATGGAATACGCTGACTGGAATATGGAACACGTAGTTGTGTGTGAAAAATATCATGTAAAATTTAATAAGTAATTATAAATAAATAATAATAAATTAAAGAAAAAGAATAACTAATTTTTATTTATTTTGTTATTATTATTGATTCTATATTAATTTTAATATTTTTTTTCTGTAACAATTCGGTAAATCCCATATTCACATTTAGTCTTAGAATTGCGGCAAGCTGAGAAATAGGAAAAGTAGCATATGGTTGCCAATTCAGCACCTACGACACGTGTGAAATAAGGGTTGCCAATTTGGTGAATTATCTCGAAAATTGGCAAGGTTGCTATAGTACGTAAGTACCAAAATTTTAAAATAATTTGATAGGCATATTAATTGGATTAAACATTATCTCATATTAATATATCTAGTTCTATTTTTAAGTAAGAAAACAGATAAAATACCATACAGTCCTTTTCAAATCAACAGAAACTAGATCAAAACTCCAATCAATTGGTAAGTTTAATTAACCTTTTTATCATGGGACAAACCAATCTATGTAGCTGTGAAAGGTATCCATTCAAGTAAGAGTTAGAGAAATAAGGTATAGAGAGAAATGGAGAATTTTTTCATGTTACGTTCTTGATTTAAGAAATTGGGAAGGAATGGATCAAAAAAATCGGGTCGTTGAGGACTAAATCGATTCTTTTTCGTCTAAGATTTTTTTTGTATAGAAATACTCTGTGCGTTTTTAACACGTGTTTTTCTTTTTACTGAAAACTGTTTCCAAAAAACACACATTCAGGCTTTGTTTGTATTGATATCGTTTTAAAATGAAGAAATATTACGCTTTTTTACCAAGCAGACTTTTTTCCATTCAAAATTCAAAAAAAGTTTCATTTTGAAATTAGCTCCATAAATAAAATACTACAGTAATAAATTATTTATTGTAAAGGGGCTCAAAGAGGGAATTCACGGTAAATAGTATAAAACAAAACATTAAAAGATTAACTTGATAATTATAACCCCACTTTTGCTGAATACAAATGAATACATATGATGAAATTTTTATTTCTTTGTTCTTGGACTAAATTCATATAACTAGGAAATTTAACTTAATTTTTAAAAAAATTAAAAGGAATTCTTTTATATCTGTAAAATATATAAAGAAAAGATTACCTATATATTATAGAAAATTAGTAACTGAGAGAAATGATAGACTAATGAATAAAATTATAGATACTTTTTAATGTGTAAATTTTACTTTTTTTTAAATTTCTGACACACATAGCATGTGTGATACTCAGGGACATATGTGCCGCCGTATCAGCCGCATCAATGATACGGGGCCCCAACATGTGTTAATACAGTTCCACTAACAGGGTTCTCATATCTAAAAAAAGGTCCCGAAAGAATTTTGATACAGGACCCACTCATAACTAGCTACGCCAGTGGTGATACTACTCACATTCTTTTAAATGTCGTACAAAAAGAATTCAAAAATTATTGTGCATCACTCAATTGCCCATTATGAAGTTAAACTGCAATGGTAATTGAGCTTTTAAAAAAAATAATGGGCTTGAATGACTGCCAGAATCCATGGATATTATTCGTTTAGAAAAATCTGTAATGTTAATCATATTATTTTTTGAGCCTCTCTGTTACAGAAGTAATATCAATAGAATCTTATTTTAAAGTTATTTGAAATCTTGCTATAACAAACATAGTAATAAGTCCTCTAAATCCTAGTTATGAATGCATTAAAAACTGTAGCAACTATGATAAAGAAATGGAATTATTTTATATGTAATGCACACAGAAATGCTTCACATCGAATATATCTGTTCAAATAGAATGCTAAATTTATTTTAAGCCTTCAAAAAACACTGCTTTCTAAATTGGAAAAATTTGTAATGTTATTTAAGAAATCTTGACAAGCACAATTCTTTCTCTATTTCATTTCTAATTTAGGGTTATTTTCTTTTATAATTTTGTACATCAACAACACGTAACGAGGAAATATCTTATTGTTTTCATCGATTTGTTAGTGGTTTTCCTATAGTGTGTGTCAAAAATTTAGATTGAGTTTTCAGCTGCAGTTTTCAAAATAAACTTTATTTTTTTTTTCGATTTTAAATATTGGTTCATATGTGCTACAAATTGTAATTTTAAAAATTATGTTAACACAATTATGAGATTTAAATTGTTACTGAAATCATACTATTTGAAGTATGAGCAAAAATGCTTTGAGCACAATATTTACTTATTTTCAAAGGCAAATAAAGAACAGTTAAATACTTGATTATTGTTCCGGAACTTTAAATGAGTTGATATATTAGTTGTTTCATCGATAAAAACAGGCTCTGAATTGTTTCCAGGGGAGTATTTTCAACCATGCATTCTATATGATGAATTTTCATTTCTTTAACTAAAGAATACTTCGCACAGTTTAAGTAGACTGTATGCGTGAGAATACTCCATATGTTTTTTTTTTATGCTATTAAAGTAGGTAGAGTGACATCCACTTGAGGGTAGTAGGTAGTGACTCCATATGTTTTCTATGGTATTAAAGTAGTTAGTGACATCCTTAAGGCTCTGGACCCTTATGCAAAAATAGATCCCAGAATACGACCCTTTTTGAGGACAATTTATAGAATGCCTCTTCAAATATTCGTACAAAAAGTAGCCCGAAGGAATAAATGTACGAGATTCACAATTTCACAAACCTAGGAAACAAACCGACTCAACCGTTCGCCAACTCGACTAAATGAATGATTTTAGGCCCATACTAACGGGAGGATGTACATGACATAATAATGCAGCCTTGCTACTATTACCGATTATCATATAGTTCGAAATTCCTAGTTCTCTGAGAATAACGATTTTCGGGAATAACATTTAACGATTAAAATTATTTGGACCATGATCTGAGACCGAGTCGATAGCAAGAAGAGGTCCGAGATCAGGGCCAGGTTGGCCCCTGCCCTAAAATGTGCCTGTAGGTAAGATTAAATACTGGTCATTTTAAAAATGATATCTTTTTCGACCAAAGCTATTGAGACGTTGAGTTGGAAGTACGAATTGATACATTCTCCAGTTGAAAAAACCAATGATCTTCATCTAAAATTTCACCAACAGGAAATAAATTATTGGCAGTATATCTGATAGCTCTCAAAGTTTCGTTGACCAGTGATGAATGACAGAGTTATCTGACAGTTGAAAGAATTTGCCCCACATATCACTTTCATGCTGTCATAAACACCTTGATTAATTTTAACTGTGCCAATTGTATGTAATCCCATCAAAAGTTCTATTTTTTTTCCTTAATGTATTGTTTTAAGCGGTGTCATCAAGTTATCTCTTAAAACTTTGCAGGTACCCCAATCATAAATATTTATTATTAATAATTATTATTATTTATTATAAACAGATTTGATATTTTCCTCCAAATATCAGTTTGAAATGGATAATAATTTAAAGTTGTAGTCAAGTTTCTGGTGCTCCAATCATCGTGATCTTTCTAAACTCGATTTTAGTTTGAAATTCTCACCACAAGCCAAAACTCGATAAATTCCTCGTTTTGATATTTTTAATAAAGCTTCATTTTCAGCAACAGACTTAAGCTTAGCTCTGATATTTGGGCGGGGGGGTAGTTGGTTTGTCACGGCCTTATGTCCCAAAGTTGTGGGTTGACAGGCCCAAGTCGGTGGTTTTCCCATGATCAAAAATCGGCGGTGGCCATTCGATGATTATCCCATAAAAAAGTTTCCCTAGAGTGTCCTTTGGCGTGGATGCTCTCGGCAAAATTAAATTCCTAAGTACAAATTTCGCATCAGCGCATCGGTTCGCCATTGGGAAAGAACGGGGCGTAAAAATTACTTGCGTATGGTATCGCTTAAATTGCCGCAATAAAAGTGATACCAGCCCCCGGGGGGAATTACTAGGTCTGCAGGTAGAAATACCAATACCCCCCATTAAAAAAAAAGATTTTTACTCCCTTTTCCTGAAAAATATTTTGAAATTCTCTAAATGATAAATAAGAAAACTTTTTTTCAAATTTTCCGTTTTGTATTGGCACTAAACCAACACAAACACTGCTCCTCATAAATCCAGCACAATCCTTGTTTTTTAAAGTTTTATTTCAATTTGTTATTCTACTTAAGCTTTTGACACCCGCTGTACTTAGTTTCCGAACTGGAACTGAATTGAACTTAGAAATATAATCCTTAATTCTCAAATAAATATATAACCTTTATTTTTATTATTTCAATCCTATTTATCATTTTAATGGCCATGTGCTTGTCAAAACAGCAAAATCAGTCTAATCAAACTGCAAGAGATTAGAAACTACATCCTCCCATATAATATCTAGAGCCTAAATGCAATTGTAATGCTAAATATTGTTGTTTAACGAGTTTTTGATCTTTTTTCATTTATCTAATTCAAACACATGTAATGATCTACTTACGTAAAAATGATGGATTGTACTGAAGTTATTTTTCTCGGTTTTCCCCTTCCTTTGAATTCACTTATACACATTTATTTTATCCTTCTGAATTCAAGATCATTTGTATTCATTTATCATCGAGAAATGTGAATAACTCGGGGAACTATTCATTGATTTCTAAAGCCTTTTCTCTTAGGTATTTTTCTCATTCAAAAACAAAAGGCAACTTTAACATTTTGATGTATTACTTAAGAATGAAACAACATTAAAAGTTATCTTAGAATTTTAAATTAGGTGAATCTTTATGATTTTAAATTGATTAATATGTATTCTTTCATTCTAATGCTTCAACTTTATTATATTAAAAATATTAAACATGATTTAAGCCTCCTTCATAACACTAGAACAGTGGTCTTCAAAAGGTTTCAACTAACGGAACTTGAAAGTGCTTTCGTGGAACCCCTAGAACCAGAAAATGTTTTCATGGAACCCCATTCCATAAAAATACTTCGTAGAATATATCTCAAAATAATATTTAAGGTATCCGACTACATTCGAAACCGTGATTTTGCAAAAGCGTATAAAAGGATAATATTTATGATATTTAGTATCACTCAGAATAGAAAATGTAAATAAAATAGTTTTAAAAATGTTATTACAATAAAAAATAATTTAAGTACAATCTTCTGACAAAAAATCAACATAGAATGTCCCATTTTCAAAATATTCTCCTTTTGTGAAAAATGCTTCTATTACAATAATATTTTTCCTGTATAAATCCCAGACCTCTGTACAGAGGCTCAACTAGAATTTTTGAAATATATAACTTAGAAGTGGGTTTATCCATATTTTACAACAGAGAGGATCAATTTTAAGAAAAAAACGCATATAATTATTTCAATGGGTTGTAACTCTGAAAATAATGTGATTTTTTTTAAAAGATAGTTGACCTCAGTACAGAGGTCGAGCATATACAGGCAAAATATTTTGTAATAGAAGCATTTTTCACAAAAGGAGAACATTTTTTAAAAAAAATTCTAAGTTAATTTTTGCCGAAATATTATTTAAATATATTTTTTGTCAAAATGTCCTTAAAATAATTTTATAGATGTATTCTAATCTTTCATTAAATATCATAAAATTTTTCATTTATGCTTTTTTAAAAACATGGTCCCAACGTAGTCGGTTTAAAAAGAAATGAAATGTTATAGGTAAAGGTTTCTTGTTATAGGTTTAATAACTTTATGTAAAGGTAATTAAAAAAGGTATTGCATTCATTATTAAAAAAATTCTAATCTAATTTTTTAACATAATTTACTCATTAATAATATTAATTTATGATCCAAGTGTCACCTTTTCATGCATTAAATTTAGTAACTCGGATACGTGCTTGCTTTTTTCACGCAAACTGTAGAAATCTAGGTCAATTGAGATTAAAGACCCCATCCAAATTTGAGTCTAATTTATTTGTATTCGTTTTGCAACTATAAAAAATATGTTTCCTTAAAAAATATTCTAAATGGCATTAAAATATTTATTGCTGTGTGAGAAATCCTAGTTACTTTTCATGAAATTTGCAACTCAAAATTTATAAGTTGTTCTTGCTTAAATTTGGATTTTTCAGCATTGAATCTGTTGATATGTTGATAACTTGTTTCCTCTCCTTCATTAAAGGTGTTTTTTCTAGAAATACAAAAAAAGGGATTTTTTATTGAAAACTATTTGTTTTTAAAAGGGATTACCAATTTAAAGGTATAAAAATTATATCGTGGAACCCGAGATAGTAAACAATAGAATATTCACAATTCAGTAGGAAGTATATATTTAAAGTGCGCGTTTTAATATTCTTTTATTATATAATAAAAGTTCAAAAAGAGTTGAAAAATAAAATTATAATATATGAATAAAATTTTCAGTTTTAATGAATGGGGGAAGGTGGGCTTTAGATACTTGCAACAATACAAAACTTCATAGAGAACGTGAATCCATTTTGCATACATATTTATTTCTTCTCGATTTTTTATTGTGACTCGGGGAACCCCTAGGCATGCCTATTAGAACTCCAGGATTCCGTGGAACTTAATTTGAAGACCACTTCACTAGATGAATGTCTTAAGCTAATCTTGAACAAGTTGCACACATTATTACTATGGTTTAACTCTTTGGCCGTTACGAACGCGCTGAGTGTGTTCATCTCAATTTATCCCTGAACGTTATGGACGCGCTGCACGCGTCCATCTGGATTTTGCACTGTTTCAAACGTTACAAACGCGTATAATACGTTCTAAAGTAGTCGTTTCTTTTACTAATACATGGCAGCACTAGACTGAATGATAAAAGATTCAACTACAATATTTCACGGGAATTAGAGCTTTATTTTTAGGTGTTAAATAGTTTCAGACTTTAGAAAGCGAAAGACGAGTGAAATTTCAAGTGATTCCAAAAGTGATAATTCTGATATTTTTGATGATGAAAGGGATGATAGTGGTAATGAATCATTTTCTACTATAAATTCAGAGAGTGAAGATGTGTCAGATAATTTGGATGATGCACACGAAAATGGATAAAATTGTATTCCATTCCTGGGAATATATCAACTAATTTCTAAGCAAAACAACCTGTATATTATGTAAATGTGTATATGAATAAAAAAATGTTTTATTTATTCAGCACTAATTATTTTTCTATGTTATTATTTAAACTATTTATGATTTATCTTGATCATTTAAATAGGGTTGAATAACATAAACTATTCTAAGCTCTCGTTTCTGAAAAAGGAAAGAAAAAAAAGCACCTTCTGTATAATACGCGCTTTTTTTTTAAAAAAAAGGCGCGCCTTGAAGGAAGCGGGGAAAAAAAACCACCGCAGGGGGGAAATCTGAACGGCGAAAACCCAACGGTGTAACGGTTCAATCAAATTTAAAATATTCACTTCCGAAATAATTGAATTGTATGAAATTATAATTGTAAGCCGATTAAAATCTTTATCATGCCTTGTATTTAAGTAATAATTATTTTCATTCAACACAGAACTGAAACACCCTTTCAGTTATCCGACTACGTTCAGAACCATGATTTTGCAAAAGCGTACAAACGAATATTTTTTATATTTAATGTTTCTTAGATTAGAATACACATATAAAATTGTTTTGATAATATTATTACGATAAAAAAATTACTTAAATGCCATATGTTGGCAAAAAATAAACTTAGAATTACCTTTTTTGCAAAACATTCTCCTTTTATGAAAAATACTTCTATAATAATAATATTTTGCTTATATATAACTAAGACTTCTCCAGAGGGCCCGAACGACTTTCGAAAAATTCGCATTGTTTATCAGAGTTACTACCAATTGAAATAATTATCAGTGTTTTTCTGTTAAAATTTCTCCACTCTGATGTATTAAAACATGGATAAATCCACTTCTAAATTATATATTTCAAAAATCCTAGTTCAGGCTCTATACCGAGCTCTGAGCTATATATGGCTAAAATATTATTACAGAAACATTTTCCATAAAAGAAGAAAATTTGGGAAAAAAATAATTTTATGTTCCTTTTTTGCCATAATATTGCATTTAAATCATTTTTAACTGTCATAATGTTCTTAAAACAATTGCAAACGTGCATTCTAATTTAAGTGACCCTAAATAATAAAAAATATTCGTTTGTACGCATTTGAAAAATCACGGTTACGAACTTAGTCGGATACTTTGAGATTAATTTTTATGAATATTATTTATCATAATATAGTAAAACCACAAGGAAAATTATACGTAATTTAAAACGACGGCATTCCCTACAGACTTCAGTAAGGTAAACGCAAAGAGTGTATATTTATATAATTTTTAAAGTTTCTTTTCTTCAGGAATTACAGATTGCTAATTTCTTTTATAATATTTAAATAGACTTAATGGTAAGACTATTTATCGAAACAGAAGTTTATGTGAATTTCCTCTCCAATTTTATTATAAGAAAATTTAGAGATAAGGCAACTAAGTGTTAAACACACTCACACATAAAGAGTTCCATAACTATTATATTTCTGATTTTTAAGTATTTCTTATAAAGGGCAAAAAATTGTTCAGTTTGATTTAGATATATAAAGCTACGGATGTTTTGTGTGTTTATGTTGGCAACACTTCTTTCAAATAGTTTTTTTTATTTCTAATGGCAGATTATGAACAGTTATAGTAAGTATAAATATGAAAGAAAAAAGAATATAATAACTACAAAAAAACCTGAAACACAGTTCATCAATCTAACATATCTCTAGCCTCCAAGTAACACTCTACGAGAAACGTCTTGTGCAGAGCAAGATAGTGTAGAAGATGTGGGGAGTCCATGACCTCTCCAGAGCTGCACAGAGGGCATATCAGGGAAGGAAAAGCTTTGATTTCTATACAGATGGTTTCGCAGGCCGTCATGTCCGGTGGCTAGGCGGAATTCAGCAACCTCTGTACGCCTTGGGCCATTACGCAAATTCAGGATAGCATTCCTCCAAGACTTGTGGGAAACACGGTTGTAGTCTTCCTGAGCACGGGCTTTGACTGATCTTTTAATAAGATTTTTAATAGGATAGAAGGACATAGGACGAGAAACTTTCTGCCAAACAAGAACAATCCTTTTTTAGCCAGGAAGTCAGCTTGATACCTGGAACTCCATAGTGAACAGGAACCCACTGAAGGACTATAGTTTTCTCAAGTGATGCCAGGTTTTTAAGATCATGACAACAATCCAATATGGGAATGTTATCAGAAACGATAGCCAAAAGAGTAGCTCTGGAATAACAGCTCTTGTAATTTTTTTCAAATAGCATTAGTAAATAACTTCAAGTTGATACTTTTTTCTCATAATTGTCTGCAAAAAAATTATAAATCGAAATTCTCAACATTTCAAATTAATTACATATTCACTCTGATGAGTTAATTATAAAATTATAATTGCAAAATTATATAAATATTTTTAAAAATACAATAACACTTAATGACATTAAAAATGCAACACCATGCAAAAGTGGTCAGAAAGTTACGCAAATTTCAAAGTAGGGGCTCTTCATCGAGTAATTCAAGTGATATGTAAAAGGTGTTGCTCTCCAATAGACTTCGAGTAAGATATAAGGAAAAAAACCTGCAAGATGGGAAATATCCATGTAGTTATTTCTGTCCAAGAAACCATGGTGGAATTCTTTTCTCACCTCAGAGGACACGTGTAGTAACACAAAGTACCTGACTACCGCCAACGGAAGCAGTATCAGCCGACAGATGATCTGACTAGAAGCATAATGATTGAATTGAAAAAGGCAGGTTATAGAGAGAATCGGTACATCAAATAGCATCCGTACGCATCCATAGTTCTGTGAAATACGGAAAAGATGGTTGGAATATTCATCATTCTTAATTGCACATTTAAGGCTGTGTTAAGGTATACGACTACGATCGGAAGAGGGATTTTAAAACAGCGCATAAATGGATAATTTTCGTGATATTTCGTTTCACTTAGATTAGAATACATGTATAAAATTGTTTTAAGGACATTTTTACAAAAATTTATTTAAAAACAATATTTTAAAAAAAAATTTAAAAACCTTTTTTAAAATGTTCTCCTTTTTAAAAAACTTTTCTTTTTGTGTGTGTGTGTGTGTGTGTGTGTGTGTGTGTGTGTGTGTGTGTGTGTGTGTGTGTGTGTGTGTGTGTGTGTGTGTGTGTGTGTGTGTGTGTGTGTGTGTGTGTGTGTGTGTGTGTGTGTGTGTGTGTGTGTGTGTGTGTGTGTGTGTGTGTGTGTGTGTGTGTGTGTGTGTGTGTGTGTGTGTGTGTGTGTGTGTGTGTGTGTGTGTGTGGTGTGTGTGTGTGTGTGTGTGTGTGTGTGTGTGTGTGTGTGTGTGTGTGTGTGTGTGTGTGTGTGTGTGTGTGTGTGTGTGTGTGTGTGTGTGTGTGTGTGTGTGTGTGTGTGTGTGTGTGTGTGTGTGTGTGTGTGTGGGGGGGGGGGGGGGGGGCTTATTTTTATGAAAAGAAAAAGACTTCACCAGAGAGTCTGAACTTTTTTTTTTAAAAAAATTCACATTATTTTCAAGTTACAATCCATTGAAATAATTATCGGCGTTTTGTTCCGTTTCCCCTCTGTTGTCGTAAAACATGGATAAACCCATTTCGAAGTTATATATTTAAAAAATTTCTAGTTGAGCCTCTGACAGAGATCAAAAAATACATACAGGAAAAAATTTTTGGATAATAGAAGCTTTTTTTTCAAAAGAGAAAATTTTGAAAAAAGGGTCATTCTATGTTCATTTTTGTCAAAATACTTTTTACTTAAATAATTTTTTTATTGTAATAATATTCTTTTAACAATTTTATATACATTTTCTAATCTAAGAAACACTAAATATCATAAATATTATCCATTTATACGCTTTTGGAAAATCACGGTTCCGAACATAGACGGATACCTAGGAATAGGACCCGAAATCTAAATATTTTTTCAGATATAAATACTCAAACATTAATGTTATATTCTGGCTTTATTGTCACGTAGAGAATCACTTATTTTATCATAATACTCATTTTTCTCCGAGTTTTGATACATTTTTTCTTTTATGAAATGTGTTTCGCATTTTTTTCTATACCGTAATGCTAAATGAGACATCCCTTAACATGTTAAGAGGAAAAACTGATTATTTATGAAATATTTTGAAATTTTAAACACACTATATTATAAATAAATGCATGAGTTACAATGTCACAAATTTTTATAAAAAATTGAGGCATTTTTTCTGTCTAAAAATGTGCTCCGCGTTGAGTTTATATTGTCGTGCATATGGCGAAAACAGCCTTAACTGGCTAATTAATGAAAGGCAATTTACTTGTTTTTCATTTATTAAAAATTGTTTTCGATATAATTAACAATACACCCTCTTCATTTAACTTACTGAACAAAAAATGTTTTCTCAATAAATTTTATTTTATAATTTGATGGACAAATTAAAACACCACACCAAGTGCTACCAGACATTATAACTCCACCACCAACGATTCTTGTGTCTTGTTGAATCCATGCCAAGGCAATTCACCGCCTCTATTAAGATAAATGGCAGTCTTCAATATACCAGGCTAGCATCTAGGATTCAAACACTTTTCAACGTAATATGAATTGTGATACAATGAAGTATTTGCTTCTTGATTATAGTACGCTAAAAATGCATAATAACACTAATAATAACGAGGTAACTAATGTCCTAAATTTTAATAATAAATCAAATGAAAATTAAAGTAAAAATCGTCCTTCTTATATACTCAAGGTATATAAGAAGGACGATTTTTGTTTGTTTGTATTGATAACAGGACACCATGTTACGACATTTTTGATAAAAGATTCAAGAAATGCATTAAGAAATTCTGCGTGTATCTATAAGAAAAAAAGTGAAACATTTAAATAAATTACTTAAAATTATAAATTGATTACTCTCATGTAAACTCACATACCTTCTCAAGGGGTCTATAGATCTCTGGTTAAGAATCAAGAAACCAGACAAAAAATTTAAACGAAGATACTAATGAATACTGAATATTAACGAATAGCTACACATAATAAATTTTATAAGCTCAGAGCCAGATTATACATAAACAAGTAATATTAAAAAAAATAAAGTCAATTCCTACTTTGGACAACAAATAAAAATTTTATTTTAGTTAATTTTTTTTTAAATAATAATTTAATATAAATATGTATATACAAAGACGAATCACAATATTAAGGTATCCGACAACGTTCGGAACCGTGATTTTAAATTCCCCATAAAGGGAAATTTTTCATGATATTTTTTCCCAGATTGGACCTTTTTTGGACTTTGCCCAAAATTTAAAAATTTTTTGTAAAAAAAATTAAATTTTTTTTAAAAATTTTTTTGGTATTATTATTTTTTTGCCTGATATAGTTTCAGCCCCTTTTCAGAGGCTCAACTTTTTTTTAAAAAATTCCCTTATTTTCAGAGTTACCCCCAAATTGAAAAACAGTTTTTTTTTAAAAATTGCCCCCTGTTGTAAAATATAGATGCCCTTTTCAAGTTATGTATTTAAAACCTAGTTGAGCCTCTGTACGGGGCTGAGCTATATACAGGCAAAATATTAGTAAAAAACATTTTTAAAAAAAGGGAAAAATTTTTAAAAAAAGATTATTCTAAGTTAATTTTAGCCAAAATATTGTATTTAAAAAATTTTTTTTTGTCAAAATGCCCTTAAAACATTTTTCGTGAAATCTAAGGGCCCCAAAATATAAAAAATTTACCCTTTTGCGCTTTTGCAAACCCGCTTAAAGTAGGGGATATTTTAAAGTGAAAAATAGAAAGTGTGTGTTTTTCCCCCCGAAATTTTCCATTTTCCTTTCTATATAGGATTTTGGGACTTTTTTTTTGTTTGTTCCCTTTTTATTCATTATTTAAATTTTAAATTATTCTAATAGAAAAGCATGGAAAAAAGGAAAGTCACATTTTGGAAATTAGGCTACCCCAGGTGGAATTGAACCCGGGAAATTGGGGATTAGAAGTTAAACCCCATCCATTCTTTACATGGACATAACGAGCGTTTTCCTTTCATTTTGGTTTTGGACTATTATTTTTGTTTTTTACTATTTATTCATTTTTTTTAAAATTTAACTAATGAATTAATGTTTGAAAAAACTGCATTAACATGAAGTGGCATCCACTACAAGTTTTAAAACAATGTATTTGAACAATATGTATATAAATATATATATTAGGGGGGAAACTAATAGTTGGAATTGAATATAATGATGTATTTTGTAAAGATACCAATAAAGGGCGTTCATAAAAGTGTCAAATGAAAAATGCAAATCAACTTGCTTTGACCTTAAATATTCATTAAGACTGAAATTTCATTATTTTCTTTTAATTTTCTAGTATAAAAAGTAATTTTTTGAATGGTTGACATGTTCAAAGATCCATATTGCATCTTTCTTTACTTTTTGCTCTCTCACTGACCGAGATAACTCTGCGTTTACTGAATTTTATTATTTTTCCTTTGTCTAATTATACTAGTAAACTCCTAGGCATTTTAAGACTACAATTTTTTGGTTTATATCTTTTCAACAAAACTGAAATTAGAGCCAAGAACTAAGATATTTTATAGAAATTGTTTGTATTTACATTATTTTATAATGTTCCATATTCATATCATTTCTTCAAAAGTTAATCATTATAGCACTGATACACGATATAAATTATTTTTACTATTATTTTCTTTATATAGTACATATATTATTATTGCATTAATGTTATTGTAATTATATAAATATATATTAACATAAATTTTCTTTATATGGAAATATATCAAAACTAACATATATTTCTCTATATTAGCATTTAATAACCTTATACTCTATCTAAAGATATAAAAGAATTCTAATTTGATGGAGCTGTACTTTAGTTCTCCATTCACTTCATTTCAAATACAGGAGGGTTGAAAAGGAGAACTCTTGAAGTAAATACAATAATTTTTACAATTCTACTCTCAAATATCATTTGTAAATCTACTATCTCATCTTTTTTGTATAGTTCACCAAAACTCATTTGTTATACGAAGAAATTTGTCTGTCGCACCAATTTCCAATAACTACAGAGAATTCGTAATTTTCTTTTTCTTTCGAAGTATAACATTTCTGAACGTCTGCAGCTATCGAAGAAGATAGCGCAAAATTCCAAATCTCAACAATCACTTGAAAATACTCCGATATCAATCTTTTCCGTTCCTTTCGCCTGCTTTTTGTTCAGATTCAAGAATAAAAGAATGATAGGAAATATTTCTACTGGAGATTAATATATTGCTTCTTATTATTTTGTGTATTTCGTATTTTATCTCGTCTTCTCAGTTCTTTTGAAAACATTTATGCTTATTTCACGTTATCAAAAATACAGAAAAAGAAAAACTTGTAAGGTAATATATTAGAAATTTAAATTCAATTTTTGGGAAATATACCTGAAAAATTATGTTTTGATATTTTAGAGATCAAAAAAAAGTAAAACCTAGAGGCTGCGGGTTGATGCTGGAGATAATAAAAAAAAAAAAATAAATGTGAAAAACAACAGCTTTTCGGTTTTTTGTAGAGTTTCTGAATAAAGAAAATAAATACTATAGTTAATGCCTTTGTAAACAATAATTTCAACATGTTGGTGCCACAATTTTGCAATATGTCATGTGATCGTACAAGTACTATCTATTTAGAAAATAGCTTTTATAAATTGTAAGAGCATAGTGTTATCGCGTGCTTTTATCAACTCTAATTTTTTATTTGTGTTGTGTTGAAAAAAATTATTTGGGAAAGCCGTATTAATAAAAAAAAAGATTTTAAAAATTAACAAGTAATATATAAAAATTTTAAGTCAATGCCTACTTATGTCAACAAAGAAAAATTTCAATTTAATTACTTTTTATTAAATAATTGCAATAATATAAATATGTATATAAAAAAAAGAATCCCTTTAAAAGGAAAATAGAAAGCAACCCCCTTTTTTTTATATATGACGTTGAACTATTATTTTTGTTTGTCACTATTTATTTGTTCATAAATCACATTCTCAGAAATTAGGCCATCCCAGATAGAATTCGAACCCACGACCTTTGGATTAGAAGTCCAACGCGCTATCCATTGCGCATACAGGAGTACAGCGAGCGATTTTCCTTTTTAAGTATGATGTTGGACTATTATTTTTCTTTGTTACTATTTATTCATTAATTAAGTTTAATTAATGAATTAATATTTGAAAAAAACTGTATTAACATCAAGCGTCATAAATTGCAAGTTTAAAAAAAAATGTATTTGAACTTGAAGAGATGAATAGAAAGTATTTTATTAACGACTGAACCTTTGAACAAGATATATATATGTACAGAGATTGTGAACTAAAATATTATAGGAATTGGAAAAAGGTTTGGATTCCCTAAAATAATTTCGTTACAGTCCATTTAATTAATAACCAAAACAACTATTTTCTCTCCTTTTTATGTTTTTTGATTATTATAAATTTAAAAATTGTAAATGTATAGTAAGTAAATGAAAATGTCCCTCGGTACGAATGTAAAACTTAATATGAAGGTAAATCTATTATCAGAATATTATTTAACCAATGCCATGCTTATATATTTAAAAAAGATAAATTTTGCAGCATATTTTAATTTTGTTCTCAAAGATCAGTATTTTGTCCTCTCCTTTACAACTTATTGTGTTTGTAACATTTTATCTTTGATTAAGAAGACTTGGTATCCTTTGAACTACTTTCTTTATTTATGTATTTAAAAACTATATTTTAGCATTTTTTATAATGTTTCTATTCAAGAAAATGATACGAGAGGAAATTTTTTCACATCTTATTCACACAAATTTAAAAATTTAAATTTTTTGAAGAAAATTTGGAAAAAATTTCAAAATCCTACTCCTTTTGTAAATATTAATTTTTTGACCTGAAATTTTTTGTAGTATTGTTATGGATGTTCTAAATAACTTTAGGGATCGATTATACAATAACTTAATTCGTTTTTGAGAAAAAATGAAATGTTGATATGCATGCTAAAAATTAACGAAAAAATGCTAATATCTCTTACATTTAAATTTTTTTTAAAAAAACTATTTAGTTTACAACAAAACGGATCCCTAATTTTATTACATGCTTTATATATAACACACAGGAAAAAACTGGAAGTGATTGGTAAATAATTGTGAAAGGAGTAGCATTTTGAATGCACTAATGTTTCGAAAAACACAAACTGAGAAAAAACACTTTAAGGTTTATAATTCCTGAAAAATAATTTTAATAAGCTTAAATAAACTTAAAATACTCCTTTAAGATATTAGTTATAAATTTTTCTTTAAAATAAAATGGCATTTTCATATTTTTTCAACCTATACGTTTTTATAAATGATCAATTTTTAGAGAGCATTAATTGCACAAGAAAATTCAAGAAAAATATTTTTAAAAAATTTTTTTTCTGTCACGACAGAAATTTTAGTTTTTTTCTTCTTATAATTGAAGTATTACATTTGTATGAAAAACATATCAGGAATAAGAAATGAAAAATATGATATAAAATGCTTTAATTCAAAAATTTTACATGCACACATTTCACAATGAAAAAAAAATGATTGTATTATATTGCCTCGGTAATGTTCTGCTTTATATATTACACATTCTTTTTTTAATATTATTATTTCGCTTTATAAAATAGATTTTTTTTATCAAAATGCTTTTAGCTTTTTTTTACTAAAAAGTAGGCATGGCTGAACTGCCTAATTCGTTTTCAAATGAAGTTTTATTCAACTAACTTTCCGACATGCACAAGTGATATATCAATCTAAAGATAATAATACAAATAATAAGATTAAATAAAAATTTTAAAAAAGCTAGGTCTGTCATTTTTAGGATACCAAGTCACCTTAAGTATTTAAATTGTAAAAACTAGGGGGATATTACCTGTCCAAAAATAACGACGGATCAACCCGCATTGTATAAATATTACAACTGCTCATACTCATTGTTCTAATTCTAAAACTGTAATTTACATGTGTTATGTAGTTCTATTTTTTCATTCAATACATTATAAGCAGAAAAAAATTAAAATTTCAGGTCTTCAGATCCACATTTTAATTTGTACTTTAATTTATAGTATTTTAATCAATGTTTCGATATACTTTAATTCAATTCTTAAATATGTAAATAACTCCAAATTTCATTAATATGGGTTACAGCTACACATACTGCCTCTTCAAAATATACATTAAATAAAAAGAAGTATTATAAAAGAAAATTTTAAGTCGATTCCTACTTTGAAAGGATGAATAGAAAGTATTTTATTACGATTGAAAATTTGAACTATATATATATATATGTAAGGATAATTAAATTAGATTAAAAATTAAATTCCCTATCTAGTAATTCACTTTTATATTACCTCCTCACCTCTTCAAGTATCAAACTAATGACCCATTTATTTCTTCCGAACATATGGCCTAGCCAATAAACATGTCTAATTCCAGATCGTTATATTTAATAGCCCTATATGTCAGCATTAACTTTCAAGAGCACTCATGGACACCACTATCGGTGTTTTAAGTGTTTAACCCACTTAAGATTATTCGGTGGCGTTTTTTCTCTCTCTGCCTCTTGCGTCAGATGATGTGTAACTTTGATCAAATAAAGACCTTGTGTGTTAAAAACTAAGTCTGTTTCTGACTCTAAAATCATGTCATATATATATATATATATATATATATACCTGGTAGGATATACCTGGTTTGCCATGTTTGGCTGAAAAACCGGTTTTCGAAGCCAACTTTTGTCATTGTTTTAACAGTTACATTATTGAAACAATGGAGACGAATCTAAGTTGGCGTTGAAAACTGGTTTTTAATTTAATTAATTAATTAATATTTGAAAAAACTGTGTTAACATAAAGTGTCATCCACTACAAGTTTTAAAAATTATTTGAGCTTGAATGGATGAATAGAAAGTATTTTATTAAAGATTGAAAATTTGAACAAGATATATATAGAGAGAGAGTGAACTAATAGTAGGAATTGAATAAACTATTTTTTCACCAATAAGAGACGAGAACACACTTTGAATTACGTTCCTTTTCCCAAGTTCATTTTTAAGCCATAAATTAAAAGTACTCTAGACTCAGAGCATTTATCGAATTTGATTAGTTATTCCTAAGTTTGCATTCTCTTTTTCCACAAATTCAGTTGGAAACGATCCAATTCTACAGCAAGACATTACTTCCCTATATTTTTCTGTAGAAATCTAAAATACATATATTTGCATGAGAATAGAAGTTACAAGAAGGAAGAAAAGAAAAATTTAAACATCAAACGAGATGTCGAGAAGTTTCTCTCCTGAGGAAAGTCTTCTGAAAGTCCAGTAATTCGCTTTCTTCTTCGTAATCTCCCTTAGGCTAAAATGTTCAGAGCCATATATTTTAAAATTCTTTTTTCTACGCTATGCATCGTGAAAGAAAAAAAATCGAAATGACAAACGCACTGTGAATCCTCCCTTTAGAAATCTCTTTAAAGTGGAAAATTTGTTTTCACAGAGAACAGGGGCTTTGCAAATACTTATCACAAATATAAAAATATAAAGGCCGTTATTTTATAATGCCTTATTTCTGTAATTGGTTGGCATGTTTTGTAAATATTCACCGTAAATATGGCTTAAAATTTAATACCCGGGAAGTAAATAGATATTTTAATATTTCAATTTTATGCACACTCTATATCAGCTTATTTCTGCATTTTGTAAATGATTTTATTCTTTTTCCTCTATTCCACTTCTTCCAACGGAACCATTTCGTTGTTTCCGGGAGATTTTTATTCAAATGTGAAAGAAAGAATAATATTACTACTTAAAATTCAATGCATAGCGGCTTTCCTGAATCCCCTCAAGAGGAGTATTTGATACTGTGAACTACATCACTTCACAAAAAAAAAAACTTCTAACCATCACTGTACCCAAATGTAGAATTAACTTGAGAACAATATTTTATTCTTTAGGTAATAACATCTATCTTAAAGAATAGCGAAAAATTACCTCATTTATTGAAACACGCTTACAGGTTAACTATATAAATATATGATTATATATAAATATATATGTATGTATGCATATATATAATTATATGTATAGATATATATTTGCATATAATATATATATATACACTGGTGTAAGAAATTAAGAGAATTTTCAGACTTAATCGATTATATCTAGAACTACTGGACCGATTTTAATGAAATTTGTTATGTGCATATATTGAGATAGAATACAAAATAAATAACCCTTCAACATTGGCAATACACACGTATGATAGTGTGCAACACTCTTTGGTGTTGGAAGGTATGAACAAAAGAAATGGGTAATAGGGGGCATGGCCCCCTATTACAGCTATACATGCCTCGCAGTGTGGTCATACTTGAAGTAAGGCAGTTTATCAGTTCTTGTGGCAATCGATTTCACTCGTTCAGAAACGCTGTTTTTATTTCCTGGATGGTTCTAGGAGGGAAGTTGCGAGTTAAAATTGCCCTCCCCAGAGCATCCCAGACATGCTCTATAGAGTTGAAGTCTGGAGGCCTGGCTGGCCAATCCATACGGCGAATATCCTCACTCTCTAGAAATTCGTCGGCCAGAAGAGCTGTATGTGGCCTTCCGTTATCGTCCATTAAAATGAACTTGGGGCCACATGCACTCCTGAAAAGGCAAACATAGGGCTCCAAGATCTCATCCCTATACCTCACACCAGTCACAGAGCCTCTTTCAAAGACATGGAGAGACGTATGGACATTCAACATGATGCCTGTCCAGATCATTAAACCACCTCAGCCATAATTGTCAATTTCACGGACACTGGAGGTTAGAAAGGGTGGAACTGGTTCTCTCAATATGAACGTATGG
This sequence comes from Trichonephila inaurata madagascariensis, assembly GCA_019973955.1. Taxonomy (NCBI): domain Eukaryota; kingdom Metazoa; phylum Arthropoda; class Arachnida; order Araneae; family Nephilidae; genus Trichonephila; species Trichonephila inaurata. The sequence goes on from BMAV01015960.1 coordinate 56,406, forward strand.
TGAGAATCGGTGTTTAAGCTGAAACGGGACTCATTGGTCAACAGAACGGTAGCCCATTGATCCCTACTCCAATCTCTATGCTTTCTGCACCATGCTAAACGGACTCTCCTGTTCATAGACGTGGGTGAGACGCAAACAGTGGGTCTTCTGGCAAACAACCGTCTCTCATGAAGTCTTTTTGAAACAGTCACCCTTGATGCACGGGTTCATGTGGCACGGGTTCATAAAAGTAACGAGAGCTGAGAAGTTGTAGCTCCCCTCTCTGTTACGTTTCGCTATAATCAACAAATTGCGATCTTCTCTGGTCGTTGTGACTCTTGGACGACCATGTCCAGGCTTTCTCTTGATGGATCTAGTATCCTGGAACTGTTTCCATAAATTACACACGATGCTGGGCGTTAAATTGAACTTACTACAAAGTTTAACTTGACATTAGCCTGCTTCAAGCCTCACCCCGATTCTCCACCTCATTCGATTATCTAAACGTTGGTTGTTATTCATTTTTACTGTTTCAATTTGAATTGAACCGATTGCTTCAAAACAACACCAAGAAATTCGCCGAGGTGTGCTGGGGAACGAAACACGTCTTAACTTACACGCGCTTATAAAGCCTGTTTCTCTGCTGATTCCGCCTACACACACTTGTACACTTATGTATTTGCCATATAAAATTTGCATTTTTTCTAGAAGCAGTGGTTTTTCATTCAGTTCAGTTATTTTCATGCAATTCGATAAAATATGCAAATTTTCTTAATTTATTTCATCAGTATATATGTATATTATATAAGTGTATTATATATATATATATGTATATGTATATATATATATATATATATATATATATATATATATATATATATATATATATATATATATATATATATATATATATATATATATATATATATATATATATATATAACTAGCATTTTAGTTTGAAAGTAAGCCAGTCCGTCAGTGACGTACCAACGCAGAGTTATTTATATAAGAAGCACTCAACTTTGAAAGGCGTAGTTATTAGGTAGTTATTTTTTAGGGAAGTTAATGCCAAAATGAGAGTTAGGCAAGGATTTTGAAAGAAAGATGATGGTTATTGCAATAAGTAATGGAACCAGCATCTATGAAATAGTGACTCCTCCAGGATTTTCACTTTCAATATTATCTCAGTGACTTAAAAAGTGGAATTTGCGAAAAACATTTCAAGCCATTAGGAGTACTCTGAAATAAAAAGATGAAATAAAAAGCCGGTAAATAAAAAGATGAAAGATGAAAAGCAAGCAAGTCTACAATAATTAGACAAATTACAGCTCAATTCAATGTAGATGATCTTGTATATGTATTTCGTTTTGTATATCAATTAATTTTTCTTTTTCGGAATGTTGGTTCGCAGCTCGAAACTCTTTCAGTGAGCTTGGTTCTCCAGAGTAAATAAGTAAGTAAGCCCTTGTGTTGCTACAGAGATTTTTATTTTTATTTATTTTTTATCCTGTGCTCCATTATATCATTATGACAACAACATCTTGAAAGCAATAATTGAGATATACGTACATCACACACTTCAACATAACCAATTGTCTGAATGTCATAAAATAGCAAGAGCACTGATCAACGTTGACATAAAATGATGTATTGCAATACTTTGAATTCTGAATCCAAATGCTTTTTTTTTTTTTTTTTTTTTTTTTTCATTTTGACGAATAAAAATCTCAGACTGATAATTTTTTCATAAATCTCTTTAAACGCGCTTTTATTTATATATATGTGTGTTATAAATATTTATATAAGAAATTCAATTGTTTACGTTTATTTGCGGTCGTCTATTTCAGTACTGAAATATGAGTTTTACAGGAATAGGATTCGAAATTTCTTCTTGAATAACAGTTTGTTTTTTTTTAATAAAAATAGAAATAGGAAAGGACCTGTTCAGCTTAAAGAGCAGTTTTTTTCCATCTCTGCGTTGAATTTCCATTGACGGAGAATGTCTCATGTAACTGTAGCTTCATCCTCCCTTATCCATAAGACGAGTTACGCTCGACTATAGATCATAATATTTCGGCAGAGGATTATAAGAATACAGTCAATTCGTAAATTAAATACATCGTCGTTTATAAGAATTTGGGTTCGGATTTATAAAATATAACTTGCTATGATGTTAGAAAATTCCCATTTAATGCACATCATGCAGAAGATTTATAGTAAAATTATTTTAGGAATATTAAATGTATAATAATAGTTTATACATGTGATGATTATATAAATTAGGTACAATGTATAATTGCATATTTTATCATAAAGATACAATATTTGTTACTATTATCGTTTAAATTCATGCTTTATCCTTTAACTCTAGTTTCACACGTTATAAAATTAAATGAATTATCTTAGTATTGGAATACATATTATAAGATACAGTTATATGATATTTTGATTTGATTCACGTCGCACTATATGAAGTAACACGAGAGCCATTAGCAACAAACATCGTAATTTTGAGAGACGAGGACGAAACCGAGTTGCCCCCTTCTCCTAACTTTCACTCTACACCAGGGGTGGGCAGACTTTTACATGATACGGTCTACTTCAAAATTTTTAAGGTGTTGCGGTCCAACCAGTGGCGTAGGTGTGGGTAAGTTACAAAAAAGTTCCGCAATATTTATATTCTATCAATGATAAGAGTACAGAATATATACTTACCTACGCACACATGATTACAATAAAAAAACACGTTTTAAGCAAAACACAGGATACAAACATAATAATTATAACCACAACTTTAATAATATCAAACAATTCAAAATACATTAAAAAATAAATCATTTTTATTTAAAGTTCGTTCTCGTAGAATTTTATTATCTCTGTAGAAGTTTTTTAGTCTGCATACTGTCTGCCACAATCTTAAATATCTCGGTATATAATAACTAACTGCTAATCTTGCCCTGGGATTCCAAGTAGTCATCTGTGAAAGGAGAATGATATGCTGTCTTAATTATATTCATTGTTGAAAATACAGATTTACACAGGCAGGTAGTGCAAGAGAATGATGTTAAATGAAATCTGCAGCTTTTTTTAAATCAAGATACTTTACTTCGTCCATTAACCAATGTATGTCCTTAACACGTTCGCTACCGGGTGCCTTCTATCGCGGGACATAATATCAACACGAATCGGAAGCGTGAGCTGTGGGATGTTTCAGAACAACCAATCCCGTGTTATCGTGGGAAGAGTTGGTCAACGTTCATTGTCCCTTTTAGTCGACGAGTAGGGGAAAACGTATTTCTACATCGTAGCTGGCATTTTGCCCTCTATAGTTGCAGAGAATGTGGTAAATTTCATCGTGTGCTTCCAATAATGGTACATGTGTCGTCTACACATAGTCGCAAGCATTGTGAATTGTGAAGAGCCGATACTCCAGTCTAACTGGCGTTAGTGTTCCCTAAATATATTTATTTTAGTATGTGAGTCTTGGGTCTTACGTGAAGGCGGTCACCCCAATATATCTTGGTAATCCACCCGTCGATCGCGAACGACTTAATGCCCACCCCGGCTCTACACCAACGGGAGGACGTTTGAGCTTCGAAAGATTTAGCGTTGAAGACCCCCTCTACACACACACCGGGTCTTCAGCGATACTAGGTTTGCCGGCCACGAGTCCGTTACCTTGACCTCTAGGCTACCGTGGCCTCACAATCTCGGAGACCAATTTGATTGAATTTAAGTAAACTTCTTATAAAATGGAACTTTGAAGCCCTTTGATTATAATATAGCCACCTTGAATATATTTTCAACAAACAATAAAAAGAAAGAAATTGGTAAACTGAAATAGGAACGTCTTGGATAAAACAAAATTGAAATACCATTTTTTCTCAAAAAATAGCATTACTATCTTAAAAATCAGGAGTATTATTGTTGTTCCTTTTGTACATTGCAAAACATATTTTGTTTACAATGAATGCTCTCTTTGGTATTCTTATAATGTAATGAGAGTGTACAGATTTATGACAAAGAGCAATGTTACAGATACTTAATAATGGTTTACTTCTAAGGTTGTATTAAAACTGGATTAAAAGATTTATCTTTAATTTTTCAAACAGTTTTATATTAAACTAGCTAGTATGCCGGTTCTTCGCACGGGTGAACTGAAAAATTAAACAACACGGATTGAAGGATAAAGAAGTTTTTAATGAGTTAATTTTACGTGAATTGCAAATTAAACAAAAAAAGCTTTTTGCATATTTCAGCTGAACAAAAAGAAAAAGAAAAAAACCACCTTTGTTAAATTTTAAGTATGTAGATCCAGTGGCGTACACAAGGGGAGGGTCCTGGGGGTCCGGACCCCCACCAAAGCCCTCAATTCTTTTTCCGATTGATTATAATTCTAAATATATAGTACGTAAAATTTAATTAAATATTTGTTATTAATGATTAATTTTATTAATTAATGCTAATTATTTATTTAATAATTAGTTTTTTACTGTGTTTTGTTCCCAAAAATCGACAAAATCAAAAGGAGCATGATACAAGAATGGTGAACTTTCGACCTCGGACCCCCTTGAAAAATTCCTGTGTGTGCTACTGTGTAGATCTAATAGCAGATAAAAGGATTTTTTTTTATTTATAACTCCCCGCAACACTCTTGAGGGTCGATTTTTGAAAATACCTCCCTAAGCTGATCTCTGCTCAGCAAAAGTAACACATTGTTAAAAGTTTTGTGTAATGAACGCTTAAAATAGTGGAAATAATTTACATCTGAAAGTGTAATATATTAATATTACTTTATGTTGTATTTATTTTATGTTAAAATTGTAACATTCGCAAACAAACGCCGTTTCTTAAATTATAATGGCGATTCAATGAAAAACATAGCGAAATGTTAACGATAGAGTCAAGTTGGCAAAAGTCTAGCTACTTTCATATATAGCTCGATCTTTATTAGAGCTTTGTAAGACCCGCCGTGTAGGGAAACGATGCACGTTAATACTTTATATACAGCATAATGATTTACTGCAGTTTTTTCATACAATAATTTTTTTTGGATCACTACATTGAAAATTGAGGGACATACATAAACAAAATACTCCACTTTGGGAAAATTAATCCGTTAGAGCTAATAAATTAATTAAAGATATTCCACTGTAAAATTGATTATATACACCGTTCACTTAAAATAAATAGTCAAATAGTTTTCTAAGGTCTTCATTGATATACAAAAACATAAGACACTTAAATTTCGACATAAACTATTTATTCGGGACAAAAATAATATTTGAAATGCGCTGAAAATGCCGTCAGCTTAAAACGCAATATCTGCTACAAAACTATTCGCCTTCCCCTCTAAAATACTCATCATAGAACCCGTGCTGCCATATATCTTGGAAGAGTGGATTTCAAAGAATATTCCTGCTAAGTATTGGTAGGATATTCCTTCTAAGTTGGTGTGGTGTGGTAGTTAGGAGAAAGGAGTGCCAGCTCATGTGTCGTCCACTTCACTTGGCCATGGTTCAAAATTACGTGGTCCGTCGCCAAAAGCCCTCGTGTAGCTGAATGGTGCGACGTTAATATTCACTCACTCTCACACACCAAAAAATACAGTAAAGTAGTTACTATTATTTTTATACTTCAAAAATGCAATATCTGCCTATTCAATTAAAATTATAGCGTTATAATTAACTACTAACCACAAACAAATTTTGAAAATTTGTCCAAATGATGTAGTGTGAAAGAGAAATTTTATTTACTTTAAGTACCAGAGCCGATAAAAGCATTTATTTTGAGAAAAGATCAATTTCTTACTACCAAATATGCATAATAAAATCATAAAAAAAACATTCACACACACACAAATAAAGAGAGATTTATAACAACCCCTCCCTTCAAAACCTAGTTTTATTCTGAAATAAAAAAAAATTAGGGATTATGCTGATCACAGGAATTAATTAGAAGCGAGCGCCTTGCGTAGCCAAAACAAAAAGTGTTTCTTCACAAATAAAATATAGACATATACCGTCGTGGGCTTTTTCGCAGAGCACGCCAGAAATGCTTGCAGATGGCAGAATTTTTTCCTACTTACTTGACAAATATCGTTATATTTTGGACGCTTCACACAATATCTTTATAAATTATAGCCTATGCTTTAAATTATAGCCTATATGTTATTCTGATGTATAAGCTATATTACTGTAAGGTTTCATTAAAATCCATTCAGTTGTTTTTGCGTGAAAGACGGACAAACATCCTCACAAACTTTCGCATTTATAATTTATATCTAGATTATTTTACAACAGAGTATAAGAATGACTACGACTAATTTTATTTTATTTATTTATTTATTTTTTACTTTGATAAAAATCTTAAATATTTTATAACTTCTCATATAAATAGTACATATATGAAAATAAAAAGATTTAAAAGCTATCGCAAAATAAGTTATTGAAAACCTTAAGTATTTACTTAATTGCCTAAAATATTTTCTATTTATATTTTTAAAAAGATAGTCATCATGAAAAATGAAAAATTATATACTCGTATACACAGAAAAGCCATTATATTGTAAATTTCCTCACCGAGAACAATGAGTTTGTCTGAGAGCAGAACGACGGAGCACGCACGACTGATGTTGGAGTACATAAAGGGCTCATTCACTATCTTTCCACAAGTAGAGTGCTTAGCCCGCGATCACTCGCGCGGGGTGTTCTCTACACCCTAGCAACAAAAAATCCTCCCAGATTTCTAAAAAGAATGTGCAGAACCACGATTTTTTCTGTAGCTGCACATTTTAGGTCATTGAACCTTCAGGCGTGATGCAATCCCTCTTTAAGGAACGGTTGGAATGTAATGACCTTGAAAAGTTTTCCTGGAGGGCTGAGAATTCCCGCGAGAAGTTGAGCATTTGTATACAGTCTGCTCTGAAAGTTTGGAAAATGATTAAAATATTATTTTTCTACTTTCTACTATCATTATCTCATTAATTATAAAGTATATTTATTACTGGCATATACATTTTATATACTGGTTTATGAAAAAATATAAAATTATGTGTTTTAAAATGAAAATTTTGTATGTTTAGTTTAAATTAATGTGTGTTAGTCTCATTTGTGTGCAATAAATTAAATAATTTTATTTGTATAATACAAAACACATCTTGTACTTTATAAATATGTATCATAATGACTTAATTTTTATTTTTATAATTAATTTGGGGTGTTCTCTACACCCCGCGAGTAACGAAGGTAGCAAAAACAGGCGCGAGTGACCGCGGGTTAACAACAAAATGGATAAAACAACTGATTTATTAGATTTTCATAAAAGCAAAGTCGTTATGGCTTGCCTCCTAGGAGCATTGATATCAGAAACAGCACGTTTGTTAGGCTGGCCATGTGCAGTCGTTGTGAGTTCTTACCGAAAGTGGTGTATGGATGATGAAACGACAAGTCTCCTGATATTACATACCCCAAAATGCCTAGAGTCAACGACTCACTTTTGTGGAGTCAACGACTCACTCTTGTGGAGTCAATGACTCACTGAGTTTCGGCTGTTTTGAGAGCGAAGTGGGATCTCACTTCGAATTAAATAGGTGATTATAATTAATCCTTTAACTGAAACCGGCGTATATATACGCCTTGCTCAACCTGCACGTTAAATGCCCAGGATGCATATATAAGTCTGTGACATAGCCATCTGTCGATAGTTATATCTTGGGGGTTCCGCGTAAGTTAGAGGTGTGGGATTATCGGAAGGATGAGACATTCTATAATTCTTAATACAACTTTTATTGAGAATTTAACTTAAATTACTTATATATAATGAACAAACTTATATTAAGTGAGAATAAACCAAAGTACGGCCGTTTAACTAAGTCAGATCTCACAACTAGATCACTTATCAAAATATAATTAATTATCTGCCTAATCTCGCTTTCTATATTATACTAGCTTTCGGAATATAATCTTCCTACCTTGGTTGAAGACTCGACGATTCTGATACTTGCAGGTAGACTTATGTGCTCGCGTGCAATCCTTCCTCTTTGTAATTATTAACGAGGGTGGGCGTCTCCTTGATTGAGTAGGCCGTCTAAACACTTGTTCCGAAATGCTCCACACTAAGCTTTCTCTAAGATTGCCCTTCTTTCTCACTAAACTTTCTATCCTTTTAAAGGATATCTTATTTGCATTGTTGCTTCGTTTTTCCTCTTGGAATTGGGTTGGAAAAGTTTTGCCATTAATCGTGGCCGTCAAAGAACGTAGGAGTTATGTTAGAAGAAGAACGCGAGAGATGTCACAAGTCTTTCCAAAATACGATCATTTTCCTTGCGCTGCTATCAGTAAAACTATATCGAAGGCTTCGTTATACAATAAAATGCCCCTGACAGTGTTTGCGAAATTTCAGAGACAAATTTGCTTATTTGTGCTTTTTTTGCTTTTCAATACACCGTATACGAGTGCATATGTGAAAAAATGGTGGAAACAGGGAAATGAATCGCGCAACTTTTTATCGGCAGTAAGGGGGTTAAATGGCCCTTCAGTATACATACATACATACATATATATATATATATATATATATATATATATGTGTGTGTGTGAGAGATATCCAAGAAATTTAATGTAAAAGAAAATTTAACAAAGCAATAATACACACAACAGCAAATCCAAACTCGGCATATAACTCCGTATATAAATCATCTGAGAGCCACTCAGCTGATCTATGTTCGTTAATCCAAATGGATGAATCACGACACCCCTTAAATGACGAACATTCCCCCTGAAGAATTCGAGGGATAGATATCTCGTCTCATCGTTGTATAATCATATTTCCTACATACGCCCCGCTCGTCGCTGCTTTCCCAAAAGTATGATCATGACACCAGATCTGTCTTACAGCTAAGAGTCTTCGATCATTTGATCTAGTTAAATATAGTCAGTACTAAGTCCATTCCTAAGAACCAATTCAAAGGATATTCCTCCGGGATATTTACACAAAAATTATGTGACGATTTAAATATTATTATGCATACGATAAAAGAAAATTTTGTTTGTTATGTGTATTATACTAGTAACGTTTAATAAAGATACACGCACAAAATCTTTAATAAACGTGTCTAAATTTCTTCTCTTGTCAAACATGTTTTATGAAAATTACATCAACTTTTCAAATGTAAAAGGATTTTGTTGTTTTTATAGCGTTTTGAAATTTCTTATAACGAAAAGTGGCAAAACTCGCAAAATTAGTTGATTCTAAAAAATGTGATACGTGTTTAATATTGCAAAAAATTAAAGTGAATCCTTTGAAGAGTTAAGTTAAATATTAAATTTTGGCTTGAGGTTCTATCTTACCATTAACGGCATTTTTTAAAAATATTTCAAAACATGACTTCGAATATGCATTATGGGATTTAATACATCTATAAATCTTTTTTTCCTCTAATATGGCTGCGTATTGGTATTTCTACCTTTGCAGACCTAATACATTCCCCAGGAGCTCTGGTGTCACTTTATATCTTAAAATTATATGCAACTTCAAAAACATAACATTTATTTGATCAAATTGTACGAAAAAAGCCCATCATAACCCCCCATCTTCAACCCCGCCCCCACACAAGTACCTATATCTTCATCATCCCCTGTGTACCCCATCTTCAAATCAATATATCATTACTCTGTAAACTCTGTCATGAAATTAGAAAAATCTCTTCTAAAGATTGACTCTTTTATAAAACTACCGTTGCATTTAAGACATGTAGCGCTTGATTTTTACTTTGATAAAAGAAAAAAAAATCTTCTAAATTTACGACTTGAGGTGACAAAATTTATACGAAATTTGATTTTGAGAAAAAACAAAAATCATAAGGAAAACCACAACGAAATGTACACGATGACAACTCTATCGAAATGCGAGCACCCTTTTTGTTTGGGCCATAAACTCGTGGTCGGAATGTCGTGGATTCGAGTCCTGTGGTTCCGCTGAAGATCCGCTAAGTAGAGGAATCCGATGCAAGTTATACCTGTGTAGAGACTCAATTCCCTCCCATTAGAATGGTGTGGTTGTTAGAAGAGGGGGTTGTGTGCCAGCTCAGAGATATCGTCCTTGTTACTTGACCGAGGTTCAGAATTACGAAGTCACTTGCCAATAGCCCTCATGTTATTTATTGTGCGACGACGTTAAGATGTCTCAGGGGTGTTAATTTTTTCTCGAGGGGTGAAAATTTAAACAATTTTCAAACAGGCATAATTCTTTTAAATTTAAATTAAATAATTCGAATCTTTTACACATTATTTACAAAGGATTGTGGCTTCAAAAAAGTTCAAAATGTTTGAAATATAATCATAATTTTAAAAATTTTAAGCATATGAATATTCTGTAACAAATACTAAGCAATTTTTGTGTTGCGCACGCTATTTTCAAAAATAATAGCCTCTGATGTATAAAACTTTATAGAATTATAACATGTATCAAACTTTTTAAACCCTACATCATTTAAAAATAATATACCTTGTATTTCAAAATATTTGAAAAATATTAAATTTCTTAAAAAATTTTGGAAATGTAATTTTTTTTATTTTTTAAAAAATATAATTCATTATTCTACTAATATAATATTACTACAGTGTAATAAGGATACATTTAACTTAATGAATCAACTTATAGCTAGTAATTAAAGCTACTATTTTAGCCCCATTTCTTTATAAATAATGTTCAAAAGATTCGAATTATTTAATTTAAATTTAAAATAGTTATACCTGTTTGAAAATTGTTTATATTTTCAGACCTCTAGAGAAATTTAACACCCCTGTGACTCCTTAATACAACTGTTGCCCACTCACTTGTCCTTTGTGTTTGTCGAGAAGTCGATAAGAACTGTTTTGCGCCTCTAGGTAGATAACATGGTTTTTAAAAAAGTAGATACATTCACCAACCGAATCATTCATGAACAGTTAGGCTAAAAACTGTATTATACTCTCTTTTAATGTTACAATTACATGTCTGACATGCTGAATCAGTGGGTCGATAAATGAGTACGAAGCTTGATTGGGAACTTAACACTAAGGGTTTCGCGCCAGACTGACCACCTGATCGGAACATCTGCTCATGCACCTCAGGGGCCAAGGTCACGTATACTGATATTGGCACAGTAGGCCTTGGCCCTAATGGGCTATTGTGACACTGAGTTAAGTAATATATGTATATGGATCTGAAAATTATGATTTTTCTGAAAAAGTCTTATAAAATTAGAATATTGTTACATACAAAATCGTTTTTGTTCAAACAAAACATTTGAAGCAACAATGTATGTTTATTTGGATTAATGGCATATAAATGAAAAATCCAGAATAGTGTAGTACAGTGCTTCTCAAACTTTCTATATTCGAGACCCAATTTTCAATCAGAATTTTCATCGCGCCTCCCTTCCCTATGCAATAACAATGTGTTGAATGTAGTAATAATGTATAATACTTTGACGCTAAAGCTACCATATAACCCTAATTTTAAATCGTACAAAGTATCAAGATGAGTATTAAATTTTGTGCATGATAAGCCCATTGAAAAATCACTAGTAATTATTAAATTTGTTCTTAACTTTGTATCAAAAAATTGTACTGTACTGAGATACATTTATAAGTATACTATATCAGAGTAAATGTATATTTTTTTATTATGTCAGAATACATTTTGTTTGATTTCCTTTTAGTAAATTGATAATTTTTTAAATAATCATTTATTTTCGACTTTCCAACGCACTCGCGCCCCCCTTGTAGGGTTATCACGCCCTCCTAGGGGGGAGCACCCCACAGTTTGAGAAACACTGGTGTAGTAGGAAAACTCGTACAGAATCTGTAGCTTTATACAAAAGGATTTTATTGTGATTAAATAAGAGTAAAAAATTCGAAAACCAGTTCAAATATATGAAGAGAGGAAATGCGGGTGAATGTTCTTTTTCAATAATTCAATACGGAATCATTTAACACGCATTTAAGATAAAAATAAAATTCTTTTAAGATTTTAAGGCATACGAAAATTACAATTATAAATTACACCATTTGTTGTGTTTCAAAAATACATAAAGTATTGAATTTAAGATGATTATAAATAAAAATTATTTGCGTATACAATTCAGAGAATATATAAAATGGAATGCTATCGAACACTGAAAGTGAGATTTTTCTGTTCCTTTTACCTAAATGTAGTTCATTATTTTTGGAAAAAAAATTTTAAAATTATTTTTAAAACTTTCAGGCTACATTTTCAGGCTAAAGGGTATCTTCTATGAGCTAATAACTCCTATATTCAGATTTTCTTTTCATTTCAATAAAGGATAAAAAATCATAAGGCAAACGATCCATCTAGATAGGTTCTGAACAAAGTGATGACAATTTTTAAAAGCGTTTATAGAAGGCACGTAAAAGGAAAAAAAGGACAATTCTCAGAATTTGAGAGATTTTTAAGGAAGAGGGAAACGGAAAGAGTCTATTTTACCAGTGTCACAAAAATGCAAATAGAAATTTCAACTGTGAATTTCGACTTCTCCATTTGCTAAGTAAACACTTTTACGGAACATGCAAGAGCCCTTTTACTGTAGAAATGGCTCAATGAATTCGTATAAGAATCTCATCATTGCTGCTTACTTCATTCCGAGTGAAGTATATCTAAAGTTTTTGTTAAAATGGTTTTCTATACTTAATATTTTAATAGTTAAATAATAATAATAATATATATATATATATATCTTGAAATGATATATTAACCTATTTATTTCAGATATAAGTGTTTTATTCAATTCTTACTATTAGTTCTCACTCTCCCTATATATATATACATAGATAGATAGATAGATGTAGGGAATATTATTTTTAACTATATTTATCGTAATAATGTATTAGTTAGTGATAAATCTAACATATATTTAAAATTTAATGACTTTATTAAAAAATGTATTGAACATGGATATATGTTTTCAATAGTTCTCAGTGAAATGACAATATATAATAATAATAGCATTTTTCAATTAATTATACAGTTATTCAATAGATGGCGCCACATGTTTAATAAATGAATAATATATTTTATTTAAATATTCTTGTGTATGTTTGTGTGAAGATTTTTTATTTTCTATAAAATTTTATATCAATATTTAAGGTTTTTTAAATGTATTTATATAGTCTTAAAATTATTTTATCATAATTCACTAATTTTAATAGATGCTGTACTACAATTTTCCTTTTGTATCGAGCGGGAAACATAATTTGTTTCTGTACTCACGAAGTAAGTCTTGCCATCTACTTAATTGCATCGACTTTAAATCTATACTAGTAAATACTAGTAGGCTATGATTTTATCTTTATATTTTAATAGTATAGTGCAGGGGTGGGTAGATTTTTCCAGTCTACGGTCTACTTCTATTTTTTTCAAAGTGTCGCGGTCCACCCAGTGACATAGAAGTCATGAACTAAAAGAAGGGTCTACAATGTTTATTATTTAAGGTGTTTGTCGACCAAAAAGTAAATTAAACTTAAAAAATCTAAAGTATCACCTGAATATCAAAACACTTCAGCGGTATTTATGGCTTGCTTCCTTCTGCATAGCATAACCATTTAGTCGGAAAAGCTATTGCTATAATTCCTTCCTTTGAAAAAAAAAGTTTATTGCTTTTCTTTCTTCGGCAAATTCCATGTTCTCATCATTATAGCAAAATAGTAGAAAAATATAACTAAACAAGTTTTTAAGAAGAAAATGACAATTCAAACTACCATATTTATTGGAATATAAGCCGCACTTTTTTCAAATGTTTTTAATACTAAAAATCGAGTGCGGCTTCGAATCGAAGACGGAAAAATTCGTTGGATGGGAGAAATTGAGCTTGATACTGACGGTTAGAGCAAATAGATTAAAGCAATTATTTAAAAACTATTAATACTGGTAAAATAAATTAATTATACATTTCTTATTAGTCCTCATTTAATTTTTTTTAAATTTTGTAAATACCGGATTTTGATAAATTATATTTAACACTACTTTTTATTTTTTTCACAAAAACATGTGGAGAGTTTGAGGTGTAGCTTAAATTAAAACAAATACGGTAATTGCTATTAACAGATTGATAATATTTTGAAGATCGTGTCTCCTTTGAAGATATTACGTCACTTAAAATTAAAGCTTTCACTTCATAAGCTCTCTCATTAGATATCTTTGATCCAATAACTAAATCAAAAGGCATTTTGTTTGATTTGCAGAAGCACACACAAACCTGCGATAAGGAAGGGGGGGTTACGTTTTCTTTTTAAACCTAAAGTACTACTCTCACAGAGACAAAACAACTCAGACCTAGAATCTTACACAATTCTAGGGAGATAAAAAATTCATCACTGTTATTATCATTGAAATTTCAAAAAGGAAGACATTATTCACTCTTTATCGAGGCAGCAAAAAATATTTGCTGATCATCTGTTTGGTCTTCGAATTTGCTGGCATCGTTAGAGTTTCCTCCCTCCCGCACTTATGTGTTTTAATCCTCATTTAGAGAATTCGTAAATAAACTACTTCTGTTAAGCTTTTTTTTTCATGTAAAAGTATTAAGATATTTGGAAAAGCACAGAGAGCATTTTAAAGGATTATTTGGGCAAAATTTATATTTGAGTCTTCTCAAACATATATAACACACACAATGAGAAATGTTTTACAAAACTCTTTTTACATCTGACACTTAAAAAAATAGTCTCCTTACAATTCAGCTGTTATATCAAGAATAATATTTGAAAAAAAATAACTCGTTGCCAAGAGCTCGTTACTTCAGCTAGTCATAAATACGGAATAAGTACTTACCTACATAATTAAATAAAGAAAACTTAACTCTTTTTAAGCTACGTTTAAAGCAAAATACAAGATACAAATATTTGCACAATAGCTACAAATATAATATAATTAAATGACACACTAACTATCAAACTATTCAAAATACATAAAAAAAAAGTCATTTTTATCTTAAGTTAGTTCTAACCGTTATATTTAGTAGAGAACTTAGTCTGCATACTGTCCGCCAAACTTGAATATCGATGTATATAGTTACTGAATGCTAATCTTACACTGGATTCTAAGTGGTCTTCTGACGGGAATGACAGTGAGACGAGACCGACAGGTATTCTTAATTATATTCGTCGTTGAAAATGCTGATTTACACAGGCCAATAGAGACAAAGAACGATGTTAAATGGAATGCAACTTTTTTTTAAATTAGGAAACTTTGCTTTGTCCAGTAGATTCCAAAAGTTATTCTTAGATTCTGAGCTATGTACTTTTAAAATTTTTCATTTTGAAAGAGAAAAACTTCGTTTTTTTCAAGAGATAGAATATATAATTTATATTTTTGGTTATGTCTTCCACATGAATATTGCCAAATGGTTAACACATGAAGGTAACACAATTGGTTCCAGTTTAGTGAATTCTTGAAAACGTCTCTCAAATTCTGAGTGAAGTTTTAGTAATTCATCATAATATTTCTCTTTATTTAATGTACCCCTGTTTTTCGACAACTCATCAGAAATATTTTTGAAATTTTTTAGTTCATTCTTCATTAGCTGGGAAGATAATAGCTTTAATTTATTTTTGAAAGTATTAACATATCCTATCAGTTCTACTATTGTTTGATTTTTCCTTGTAATTGTAAGTTCAATTCATTAAGATGGCTTGTTATATCAACAGCAAAAGCTAAATCCATCAACCAAATTTTATCACTAAGTTCGATGTACGTTTCGTCTTTTGATTCCAAAAAACCTTTTACTCCGACTTAGCCAACGGACATCACACACAGCATGATATAACAATTCCCCGTAATAAGATTCGTTTTTTTCTAGTTGGGCTCGAAACATTCTTCTCTGAAGACTTCTTCTTCGAACTGAGTTCATGATTTTCATGCAGATTCCCATAACATGACGCATATTCAGAATTTTGCAACACAGGGTCCGTTGGTGAATAATGCAATGATAAGAAAGGAAATGTGGAAAGTCATCGTCTCTCATACACATAGCCAAAAATCCATTGACTGTGCCGGTCATTGATGGTGCCCCATCAGTTGTCATCAATACAACTTTATAAATTGGAATATTATTTTTCTCTTCTATGTGTATTTTTTTAAAGGTGCAGTAAACATCTTCGCCTCGTGTTTTCTTTTTTAGGGGTAATATTGTCAATAATTCTTCTTTTATACTCATATCCTGAAAAACCATTCTTACAAAGATACAAGGTTGAGAAATATCAACCCCGTCCACAGATTCGTCATACTGCAAAGAGAAGCAAATGCAGTTTGTGATATCTTTGGTCAGCTGATCAGCCAGATCAGAATTCGTTATTTCTATGCGGCGGGTGATAGCTCTACGCGAAAGTTGAATATCGTTAATTTCGGAAATAATTTCAGTTTTATTTTTGAATGAATCAAATAATAAGTCACTGGCTTCCAGAAACACTTTTTTTATTATTTCTCCATCTGCAAAGGGTTTCTTATTTTTTGCTAATAGATGACTAACACGAAGAGATCAACAGTTGGAGCTTTAGATAAAGTATTGGGTTTAACAAAAGATGACTGTTATCCGATTAATTGCGATTTAAATTCTTTTAATTTTTGTTTACGCAATTCGCTTTTTAAAGGGAAATGTGTATCTAAACTTCCATGCATAGTTTTAAAATGTCTTTCAACGTTTCCTTTTTTTGGAAGTGCCACACTTGCATAACATATATAGCATACACATTTTGCATTCACCATTGTAAAGAAAAACTGTACTTCCCACTCTGTATTAAAATTGTAGGTTTTTCTTTTTTTAATATTTTTTCCGATATTATATGTGTCTTTTGATATATGACAGACTACTATTTTTACGGGGAAAAAACCACTCACACACACACAAGTAACATAAAATCTTCAAATTGAATGTTTGAACAACTATGAACGATTGCTAGATTACGAAGAGTGGACGTTTTCAAAGCTACGAACAAAAAGGAACTAGTGAATCTGTAACCGACAGATGTGTGACGGCTCACGCGTCCTTTCTCTAACATAACCTCTGTGTTCTTCGACGGCCAAAATTAATGGCAAATCTTTTCCAACCCAAATCCAAGAAGTGAAACGAAGGTATAGATGTAAATAAGATAGCCTTTAAAAGGACAGAAGTTTTAGTAAGCTGGATGGCAATTTAGAGAAAGTTCAGTTTGTAAAAGGTAGAAGTGTAATTTGACGGCCTACCCAAGAATCACGGAAATCTCGCCATTAATACAAGGTGCATTCTATTGAACTCGAGCATAGCTGAATATCTGAAGTTGATTGGACCGTTGCTTGGAATTCAAGGTAGGAACATTATTTTCCGAATTCGAAATATTATTAGGATTGAGAGTAGGCGGATAATATAATTATTTAGATAAGCGATCCAATTGCGCGATCTGTGTTAACTACGGCTACGTGTTTTGGTTTATTCTCACTTAATATAAGTTTGTTCAATATATAAGTAATTTAAGTTAAACTCTTAATAAAAGTCTTATTAAGAATTCTAAAATGTCTCTTCATTTCGAGAATCCCACACCTCTAACTTACGCTGAAACCCCACGATATGGTCGACAAAGATCGACCATATCACAAATGTATTTAACACTTTCGCTGCTGGTGTCACGCCATCGTGGCACCAGAACGTAAACACAAGAATCTAATCCCGTGTTATCGTAAAAAGAGCTGACCAACGTTTATTTTCCCCTTTAGTCGGCGTGTGGTGGGAAGTGCATTTCTCGCTGGCATCGTGTTGATCGCATATCCCCTATAATCAAAGAGAATGTGTTAAGCTTCTTAGTGAGCTTCCAGTAATGGAAAATGTGTCATCTACACATAGTCGCATGGATTGTCAAAAGCCGATTATCCATTCTAACTGGCGTACGTGTTCCATAAATATATTTCTGTTGTGACGTCTTCGATTGGGGTGAACCCCACCCTTCCATTCATGCTAAGATTTATGGCTCCAAACAGATGTGAGTGACAAGTGCACGTGGTGTGACAAGTGCACGTGGCCATGGGGTCATTGTTTATTGTCTGACCTAGGGCAAACGCCGACACACAGTCTGGAAGTCATAATGGCCAAAGAGAGCCGGCATCCCATTGACAATAGGCGAAGCCTGTATGAAAAAATCCTGTCGCCTCGGCCGGTGTCGAGAGAATGGGACTATAGAACCCAGGTGGTGTGATGGACAAGGGTGTTCAGAAGTTAGATAAGAATTATGGCGCCTTTAGTTTCCAGACGGACTAGGAATGTATTTGTGTTTGCCGCACAAATAGTACACGAATGTGGACCGGGGATGAGGGCAGACTTTTGTAGCCTGCCGATGAGAAAAGACGAGGGGCGTGTTGTGGACCCGCCCCTGTTGTTTAAAAGGGTTATTTTTTGAGGAGACGAGAGGGGAGCCCTGGATAGAGAAAACTTGAGAGGAGCCCGGGAAAAAAGGGATTGGAGAGGAACGAGAAGTGAGACGGTGAACGCCGGGGGCGTTGAGAGTTGAGCGAGTGCCTTTCGGGAAAAAGATGGAATTCCCGTGACCTAGACTGACTACACCGGCTTGGCATATTTTGGACTTTATTACTTCATATATAGTAACCTATGAAGCAAATAAATACTGCTTTAATTTTAAAATGAGGCTGTGAGAATTTTTCTTCATTTGTTACCTACTCACGACGTTACACTGTTAATGTGAGCATCTTGAGTCTTAGATAAAGGCTGTCACCTCAAAATGTCTTGGCGGTCCACCAGTCGATCGCGATCGACTTAATACCAAACATGTTGACTATGTATATTTAAAATACCTTCTCATCTGAATGAGAAAGAGAGAGAGAGATGCCACATCACTAAATAATACTAACAAAGGAAAGCTTAGATTGTTATTCCTCTACACAAACACCCATTGCAAAACTTTGCACATCTGAAATAATCACCTATGTGTAAACAATTCATCTTTTATACGTATTAGTGATACATGCGTTCCTCATGCAAAATACGTCACATCTCATACTGAGAAATACCTATTTCGTGCAACACATCTCGTGTCCGTCAGGAAGAAGCTGCTGCAAATCTTGCAAAGTCTTTTTGTTCCGTTTCTGGCCTTTGTGCTTTCTACATTTCTGTTTGAGATGTCAAATTAACAGGTTTTTCCCAATCGTCTTTCAGCAGTAGTGAAAGTAGAGTGACTTGGAATACGAGACGCTGTAAGCTGCTTGTACAATCTTAGTGCTTCGCGTTCATTCCCCTTTGCTTCACTGAATGTGCATAGTTATTTAGAAATTTTTTATGTAGTCCCAACGAAATATATGGCTATGAAGAATTTGAGCGCTAATTATGTGACACTCTGTATATATATTTATATATGAAATGATTATCTATTTCTATTTGCTTGAGACCTATTTTCTCTAATTTTTTCCTTTAATTGCAGCTGTTATTAATAAAGATCCACTTCTTCAAATTTTATGGCTAAATAATACATTATTGCATCAGCCATCAGATATGATCAATCAGTATGCTGAAACTACGAAATCATGTAAGCAAGGAAAATTCTCGAACTTTAGGGTTAGGAGTATATAAACTTCAATCCTTTATACTGAAGACATCGCTTTGGTCTGTTGTAATCTTCACATGTATATTTTTTTCTTCATTTGTGCATATATAAGTATGTACTCTTCATTATATAATGTATAATCAACAATCATTGTATATAAATTCATATCTGTAATAAAAAAAACATTTCAAGAAGCATAATGTTCAAGGGAAATTTCGACCAACTTAAAGTGTTTTGGAGTAAAATGCTTCGTAAATATTGTATCGTTTTACCAAAACATTTTAAAAAAGTATTTATTTACAGGCCATGCCATTTTGTAATTTCACTTGATATAACAATAAAATGAAAACTTCACTTCACGAAAAATCTTTACCCAATTTTTTTACAAAAAAGGTTCACTTTTTGTTAATAAAATAATATTCTTCACACACACAATGAACAGATTAAAACAGGTCACATAAGGAAAAAACAATTTAATAGGCCTCGTTTTCGGATAGAAGTATCTTAGCTTGCATTTTACGATGAAAAAAGTACGTGGAGTTTTTCATTTGCTCTCTTTGCTGTTAAGGCGCGTTATTTTGTAGAATGGCTCTTCAAAAGTACTATTTGTTTACTTCAAAGAGTCTGTACTCCACTTAACTTAATTATATTCCTCGTCTTCTTCCCATTTCATTGCGTATCACGAATAACGAAGAAAACTCCCGTGCTATTCATTATGACTAGTTCCCCGAATCACGATTCTTTTAACTACGAAATTCTTTCATGCGGATCTAGTTCTTATTTTCTAAGGAGACGAGGTTCTCGAGTAGAAAATGAAGTTGTAGTCATCAACAACAATTCGTGACTTGTCACTATTCTCTAATCTCATGACGAAAATTTGGTTTTGCAAGGCTTCAGACTGAATTGTTGGAAATGACCTTTCAAATACGTGTTTTAAATAATAATATTAATAAATTCATCACGATTACAAAAATTTTAACTTGGAAAAAGCATACTGATTCCACAAAATATTTTATTTATTTTAAAGCTAAATAGTGATCAATTTTTTTATTGCTTTGTTAGTCTCTTTGTAATTATATCAAATGGATTAAAAGAAATGCCAAAATCAAATTTTTTACTAGCAAAACATAATTTAAAATCTTTTAAATTGATTTTTTTTTAAGTTGTCTCAATTTTTACCATTGTAATGGTATGTATGGGTTTTGAATTGTACTTTTGGCAAAATCAAAATTTATTTCCTTTCTTTACAGTAATACAAATCTGCTTTAAGTTTTGCACGAGAAATGTTGGTTAAATTCAAACCAAAGAGATTTCTGCATACATTTTAATATTTTCAGTTAAAAATGTGGCATACAGTATTCAAATTTGAAATTTATAAGTAAAAAATATTTTTGTTTCTCCATAAATCAATTATAGTCTTAAAAGCTTAGCGAAAACAGTTGCCATTGTATAAAATCATGAAAATTCGGAAAATAAACAAAAATAAGTAAATAGCGTGCGAATGTTTCTGAAATATTGGTGCGTGCGTGTGTCAGCTTCCGTTTAATATTCAACTGATATTCCGTACTGATATTCCGCAGTTTAGTCAGATAGTTTATATCTGAAAAGTTGAGAGTCAAGGAATAGAAGTCTCTCTAATGTTTCTTATTAATATATTAATATCTCATTATTTCTCATTCCTGTTAGCAGGCATTTAAACTTAATATTAAAAAAAGAGCCTGTTATTTAACAATATACACAAGGAAGCACTTTCCTAAGCAATACGTTTTGTTGTTGCTAATGCCACCTGTATGACGTAGTCAAATCAGGGCCAAGGTTCATCATGGCAGGGGCTGGAAGTACGCCTGTCGTTGGCCGCTTAACCTTGAAACTTATACAGGTGACAGTAAGACTAGGTCAGTTCCACCCCAATTTTGAGAAGCTTACCCTGGGGGAGAGTCAGGGTCTCCCACCTCTCCTTCCCCTGCCAATCTCTGACGTCTGTTTAGAGTACCCCATGCCGTGAAGGCACTATACATTTACAAACATCCATGTCTTCACCGGGATTCGAACCTAGGGCCTACGGCACAGCAATCAGCACCAATAACCACTACATCGGATGGGTGACGCACAATACATTTTAAATAATAAGAATGATTCATTTTAACTCGATATGTACTGATAAATAGTGGAAAATACCAGATTTGCAGCAAATTTTATATACTTTATGATTTACAATAGTTAATATAGAATTTCTGGAAATTTTATTATTAACACTGCTTTATTTTATGTAAAACTGAATTATAATAAATAAACTATGTGGTAAGGAATCTAAGATACTCTAAAAATACACCTGAGAAACAAATAACATTTTTTAAATACACATCCCGAAATATGAGGGTACCTAGAGAAGTAATATAGCAAATGGAGCACAGAAGCTACGAATCAAAAGTACAATGCTGAATATGCCTTTTAATGGATTCCACGAAAACATGTTTTGTATAACTAACTTTTATATCTCGAAGATATAAGTTCTTTGTTAAAAATGCAGATATCCAGGTAAAAAGTATTAGTTTCGTTGTAAGAAGTTAATTTACATGGTGTATCAGTAAAGCGGTTGCAAAACTTTCAGGACAGATAGAGTACATCTAGACAATAGAAAATCACATAGAAATGAATGGTCGAAAACGCTTTCCTGGCGTGGTAGTTTTGACACAAAACACAAAAAAGACAGGACAAGAATAAGAGGAGAAAACATGTTTATTGTTCTTAGTATAGCAAAAATGCTGGGATGTTTTTAGTTGATGTACGTGATAGATGGCGCTACGTAAGTCGAAGCGTCAGATGATGGTGCATGCGCACACCCGAATTTTACTGTCACGCTTGCTATGAAGTTTCATTTCACCTGCCGACAAAAAGTGGTCACTGGATGAAACGTTACACGAAAGCTGAGTTCGCTGATATGCATCTGACATACGAGGCCACTGATTGCAATGGATGAGCCGTACAGCATTTGTACACCTAACGTTACCCCAGGAGGCAACTTCCAGGCACGTCTTCTTTGCACGATTCCTCCAGAGTTTGTCTGACAGCGAATCTTTCATCGGGGACACATACATACGTAAAAGATGAATAAAAACGACAAACAGCGAAGTGACTGTGCTGGATTTGGTACAGAACAATCCCCGTTCCAAAAGGGGGATATCGCCAGTCACAGTGCGATTTCTCTTATCACCGTCCGGTGGTTCCAGCATACTAATGACTTCCACCCCTATTGATCCTTTAATGTTAATTTTTCTTTTTTGCTGTACTATGGACGCTATATACTATGGACACAATATAGTTTGTAACCGTTGTACTGGTTCACCCTGTATTTAAAACAGAAAGATATTTTTTCTACATACTCTTAGATGTACAAACATATAAAAAACGTGTTTTAATCTTATACTGGTATATATGCGTATTTTAAATACCCATATATTTAATAGTAAATTTAATTTAAAATGCTTATAGGATACAAGATCTGACTTTCTCTCTGTTGTTCATAAGCGCATTATACATTACTATGAAGTACATGTGAGACACACACAACATTTTTACTGTATATAAAATACGTTGTTGAATACAAACTGAAAAACTAACTTACAACTGGTATTATTGTATAATCCGTAAGGTATCTTTTATACAAAGCATATGAATTTTAATGTAATTCTCTGAAGTGTAATAAAGCTTCTGGTCGATTCAGGCGTTTTTAAGATTTTAAGAGGTTTTAGATTTGCAATATTTCTATTTCATTTCTCAATTATTGAATGAACTTTTTTTCAATAAATAGGATTTAATTTATGTTAAGATGCTTCATATAGAAAATTTCTTGTCATTAATTTCACTTTATATGCAATTTTTAATAAAGCGTTTTTTGCATAAACTATCCAGACATTTGCTATAGTTGTCAAATCAAAGTAAAAGACATCTCTCTTTTTTTTCCTTTCCGTGATTGAAATTTTTGCAAGTAAAACACAATAAGTGAGATATAGCAGTTTTAAAAATCCCTTATCCGATTTCTGAGGTAGATAATCAAGAACTCATTCGTGTATTAACATTTTGCATATTTGAACATGCGGGGGGAAAGAAAACTCCTGTTACCCTTATAAATTATAATCTTTAATCATTTATTAGTATTTTCTAAATAAATATTTATTTTTACGAAGTTAAATATTTTACTAAAGTTCTTATTTGCGAAAAACTTCCAAAAAAAAAATCCCAAAATACTAGTCTTAGAATTTGCATCCTATTATTTGATCGATATAAAATGGTTTTATTAACCCTTTATCTACCGACTGTACTTACCACTCACTTTAAAATTACATATAATAACCATTTTAACGAATACTCTGACGATACTTGGTAGGAATATTCTTTTAAATCCATTCTTCTAAGATATATTGCAGCACGGGTTCTATGATGAATATTTTAGCAGGGAAGGCGAATAGTTGTGTAGAAGAAATTGCTTTTTCAGCTGACATTTTGACCGTTTGAAGATTGTATTTTTTTTTCCAAAAAGTAGTTAATCCCAAAAAATGTCTTTTTTTTTATGATAATAAAGACCTTAAAAAAAGATTTGACTATTTATTTTTGAAAGTGTAAATTTTAAATTTAAATTTTAAGTTGAATATTTTAATTAATTAATTAGCTCTAACGGTTAAATTTCCCCAAAGTTGAGTATTTTGTTTTATGTATATCCCTTAATTTTCAAAGTAGAGATCCAAAAAAAAAAAATTGCATGAAAAAAAAACTGCAGTAAATCATATTGCGGTAGATAAAGGGTTAAAATGATATTATGAATTGTTACACAAAACTATATAAATAGTTATTTATCTCTTATATAATTGAAAATTCCGTCACAAGTTTTGTTGCAATGAAAGGTATTTATCCTATTCATATAGCACATCTTTTCCATCACAATTCAAGCTTCCAGCATATTATTATTAACAGCATTCAGGTATCAGAATTTCTCCTATCATAGAACATGTCCTATGAAACTCTTTAAGCGTAAATCAGTTTTCTCTTAGAAATGTGAATGGGATAAATATAGAATTTTCTTTAATTTTATTCACCATAATCAATACTTTGCTTCTCAAACATTTCCTATAAACATAAATGCTTCTCATTATGCTTACAACAAACGTATAATTATCTATTTCCTGTTCAAAATGTTGCCAAAATATATTTAGATTTACTTTCAATCGAATCGTTTTTTCATAAGACTCTTTATTTTTGATACTAGCTTGTACATTTGAAAGAAGTAAGGTCAAACCCACACTATATATGCAATCTGAGTGAAACCAGTAATATAAAAAAAATTTTAAGTCAATTCCTACTTAGGCCAACAAAGAAAAATTTTATTTTAGTTACTTTTTTTTAAATAATTACAATTAATATAAATATGTATATATATATGACAGATTCACAATATTAAGTGGCAAAATACAAAGCGATTTTCGTTGAAATTTTCCATTTTCCTTTTTATATAGGATTTTCGACTATTATTTTTGTTTGTTACTATTTATTCATTAATTTAATTTAATTATTCCAATAAAATAGTATAGTAAAAAGAAATCACATTCTCAGACATTAGGCCATCCCAGGTTGACATTCGAACCCACGACCTTTGGATTAGGTGTATCCCAAGACGTATCCATTACGCTACAGGGACACAACGAGCAATTTTCTTTTTTTATACATGGTATTGAACTATTATTTTTGTTTGTTACTATTTATTAAATTTAATTTATGAATTAATACTTTAAAAACTGTATTAACATCAAGTGTCATCCACTACAAGTTAGAGAGAGTGTGAACTAATAGTAAGAATTGCAATAAAATAGGAGCCAAAGCATTTTCTAAAAGAAAACTATCATATTAACGCAATTTATGTATTAAGCGAGGGGAAATTTTCAGTCTCATCTTTCTTGGAAACGAGGTGAAATAGGAGTGAGCTACATGAATTTAAGAACTCTGATTTCTCCTAATTTATGATTGATGACACACCGCAAGGGCGGTTATATTTATGATTGATAATGTCAGCGCATTGCTCTTTCGGCGACTATTTCACAAATCAATACCTTGCGATGTGAACTAAAGAAAGCTGTGCTTCTCGCAATGACTGAATAAAATGTCCATTCTCCTTTTTATTTGTTTAAATGAAATCATTTCCTGAACAGAAGAATTTACAAATATAACTATAACAATAATAGGTGCGCATGTGAGTACATTTGTATCAACGCGTTCCCTGTTTACATTCTATCTATATAAGAGAATTTTTGGAGAAAATTCTGACAAAATTCATTTCTAAAATTCAAATCTTTATCTAATTAAAGAAATTTATGATGAATGCGTGGAATTAATATGCCTGCTAAACTTAGTCAAAAATTATAATTTTAATTTAAGCTTAATGTTACCATTATAATTATTACTATTATTTTTTATATATTATTATTTTACTAATATTATTATTACTATTACTATTATTACGACGACTATTATGTTATTATTATTAATACTACTATTATTATATTATTATTATTACTATTATTATTATATTATTATTACTACTACTACTATTATTTTATTATTATTACTACTACTATTATTATTATTACTTTACTACTATTGTTATTACTACTACTACTACAATTATTATTATTATTACTACTACTACTATCATTATTAACCACGGCATAACCATTCAATAACTGGAACATTAGATGTGTGTTTTACTCCAACCCTGGAAGAAGTTCTGTTGGGAAGTTTCCATTCTATTCATTTAATTAGTCATTTAGCCACCCATCCAGTATAGTGGTTGGTGAAGCTAACTTCTGTGCAGAGGACCTGGGTTCGAATCCCAGGGAAGGCATGGATGTTTGTAAATGTATAATGCCTGTGCGGCATACGAGCACTTTTTTAAATATTTGTCGCTGCAAGTCCCCGCGTAGTTGGTTGGTGGAAGGGAGTGTGAGGGCCGGACAACCCTCCTGAAGTGTATTTTCCCCCAAAACTGGTTAGAACACAGTCAAATCCCACTGTCACTTGTACGGTGCTTAAAGTTACGGCTAACGACAGGCGTTCAACTAACCCCTTGCCATGATGAATTTCGTGGGCCTCGATCTAGCATTGCCGATCAGGTGGCATTAGCAAAAACAAGTGTAGTCATTTATATTTTTAGGCCTATAATAATTCACAGAAATCTCACTCTTTTTCTTGTTTTCTGTTATATTATAGGTCAAATGAATGGTTGTTTAAAATGTTTACGGCTTAGAATATTTTTTTACCCGATGTTGTTAATTATTTCTTAAAATTCACATCAGTGTCCTATTTTATTTCGCGCGAGAGCGATGGACGTCATGAAATAAATTCTTGTATTGGTCAGTTTCTCTTAAACGGAGATGAGAGGGAGAGTTATATTAACATCGCACTACAAAACAACACGCGGACTACTAGCGGCGGACCTCGTAATTTTAAACTTCGGTCAAGTGACGAGAGCGACACCTGTGAGCTGGCACCTCCCTCTCCTAACTACCATACCACACCAACGGAATGATGTTCCGCTTCAATAGATTTAACGTGCAGAGTCTTCCTCTACACGGTGGGTCTTCAGTGACACCAGACTCGAACCCGCGACACACCTGCTACGAATTTGTGACCATAACTACTAGGGTACCACCTTCACGTTCCTTAAGAGTAGCAAAAGTATGTACCAGGACCCTTCCCAAAGATACCTCGTCATCCACGTCACTTGACCATGGTTCAAAATTACGTGGTATGTCACCAAAAGCCCTCGTGTAGCTGAACAGTGCGACGTCAATATTCACTCACCCCCAAAATACCTCACAATAAATTTTGTTCACTTAAAACTAAAAATCAGTATCATGCGTTTCTATAAATTCGATACAATAATGTTTAAAAATAAGTACCTAAGCGTAAGAGAAAAAAATATTTTTACAGAATTATTTGGAATTCAAACATAAAACTTTAATTTAAAATCAAATTAAATCTTTGTTTTAAACTTCGTTGTTTTTATTACAAATGTTTTTATACATTTTAATTGTAGTGTGTTAGTAAAGCTTTAAAATTTTCCCCTTCAATCATTAAAATTTTTCAAATAAAGCAGTGTTCCAAAGTTTAAAATTTCCCGGCCCCAATATTTAATTTTAAATTTTCATCCCCCCCATGAAAAACAATGTATTGAACTCAAAATACTATACTTTGAGTTTAAACTACAATATGACTTTAACCTCTTAAGTGCCACCAGCGTTTAAAAAAAACTCCCAGTCCCCGGACGTGTTTTACGCTTTTCCAAATGATCTTTCTTGGGACTGCTATCCATAAAATTTCTGAAGGCTTTTTGGGAAAGCAATTAATAGACCTGGAAATGTTTGGAATGATTTATTTTTTTTCAGATTATTTGTTTTTATTCCTCCGCCCCAATAATCACATACGTGTCCCTACGAGGAAAACGGTTGGCATTGGGAAGCAAATTGCAAAACTTTTTATCGGCATTTAAGGGATTAATTATAGACCATGCAAATTATCAAGATAAGTGTTAATTTTTGTATATATATTTTTATAAGGCAATCCCATGGAGTCACTGGTAATTATTAATCTTGTTCTTATCTTAATATTGTTCAATTCTCAAATACAAAATTTTTGGGTAGCACTGGTACTTTGGCTTGGTAAATATATCTTTGAAAATGTGCATTTTTTTTTATTATGTCGGGAATGTTTTTTGTTTGTTTTTTTTTTTTAAATTTTAAATTTAAACCTTTTTTTAATTTTTTTTTTTCAACTTTTTCAATATGCTCCCCCCCTCGAAACGGGAAAAAACGCCCCTCCAAGGGGCGCCCCCCACAGTTTGGGGCAAAAAAGGGTTTGACCATTCCTTTCAAATTAGGGATAAAATGCGGATTGAATTAATTATTAAAAAATTGGGGAGAAAAAAATTTTTTTTTTTAATAAAAAACCCAAAATTTTTTACTAGTATCAAAATAGTCCCTTTTGAAGAATGGACTGAAAATCGAAATAATACCCACCTGCATGTCACGATAGTAGACATCTCAGACATTTTGCCCCCAAGGGAGCAAAATTTCCCTTAAAAGGTTATCAAAAAAACAAAATAATTTTTTGTTTTTTCAAAATTAAAAAGGAAAATAAAAAATGCTTTTTTCTATATTGGTTTTGCCCGAAAACACTTTTACTGTCACCCTTTTTTGATCAAAAAAACTTTTCGTTTGAAAGGATAAAAGGAACACATTGCATTATCAAAAGTATTTGGACACTTCATCCTCTATAAAAAAAAAACTTTGTTATGAATTACATTAATATGTGAATAGAATGCTTTGTTTACTTTGACGAAAACTTCAACCTTTAACGGAACTGACTTTACCAGAATTTGAAATGTTGTATTTTTGAAATTTTTTCCAGTGTTTACTAAAAACCTAGAATTTTACAAAATGACGGATTTACAAGTTTGAATCACTTTTCAATCTTATGGAAATGTGTTTAAAGGGGAGTTAAGTTTTAAAAGCAAGAGAGAGAAGCATTCTTTAAAACACGTTCTATCAAGCAATTCCTTCCTAAAATTGATTTTAAGAAGATTTATGATTTATTAATGAAAATGTCATCTTTCAGATGTTGTCTCAATGGTCTGGAGTTTAACATTTTTTCTTTTACCGGGTGTTTCAAAAGCCCCACATAAACCCTTTTTGGGGTTTCGTAAAGACCGGGAAATTTAACAAAACAGAAAAAAGGGGACAAATAAAGGTTGAACGGTTATTTTTTTGCCAGGTGTAAAATGGTTAAATCACAATAAATGTTCAAAATGATGTCCTTTTTCCTGGACGCACAGTCGAACTTTTTTTTACCAGATTAATTAATTTTACGAAGAGTGTGAGTTTTAAAGCCCGATATGGAGATGGGTTACTTTTAATTTCTAAGCTTGGGGATTTTTCCCCTGAAGGGGAATTTTCAGTTATCCCAAAAAGGAAAACTCTGGAGTTGACAAGTTTTGGGGATAGTGGGGGGAAAGTCCTTTGAAAATGACACATATCAAAAAATGCAAAAAATTCCATAGTGTCCCATTATGTGACAATTTCCCCGTTTTGTGCATCCAAGAACCATTCATCACGTTCAGCAAAGATATAAATTTCCGTAATGATGTTTATGAAGGGGACGGTCTTTTAAAAGGGGCCCCTTTTTGTACAGGGGTTTTTACATCTGCCACTTTGTTTTCACTATGGGGTCTACCCCCTTGATTCCCGGGGCGCAACCAATCCTGTGTCACGGAACCGTTGTACAAATTTTTATCGAGGATGAGGGGTTTTTTCATAGAGATTTTGCTGAAATGCATTTTTCACAGGAATGAGATTTTTTAGTGAAATAAAATTCAAAGATGGCATTTTTGCCCTTTTAAAAAAATTTTGCACTTGCGTTGTGCTCAACTGACTATAACGACAAGTATTTTGGGAAATGACGCTACGTTCAAAAACTTATGAAGGGGCCCCCGCTGCCATCTAGTGAGAAATTCAACGACCCCTTTTGGTTTTGCAAAAAAAATTACCACGTGGATGTGTCACTTTGGAAACACCCAGTAAATGGACTATTTGCACGACAGGAAGACGCCAAGTAAGTAATCACGTGATTTCGGCGGCAATATAAACACGTGCTTATTCATAACGTTTTTTTTCCCATAGATATTTGATGAATTGTTGTGTCTTAATTTTTTCTGATTAAAAAAATATATATCATTGTATTTTGATTTTTCTAGTATATGTATTTTTTGGGAAAAATTTTAACAACTCTTTATATAATTTTTTTTTTTATTCTAATTTATTTATCTAATTAGGTATTGTCTGTTTTTTTTGTATTATCTGGTTAGTGTTAGCTGATATTTATTTATAGTTCTTGATACACTTAGATATAGCTCTAGTTATTTTTAGTTTTTAATTAATTTTGTAGTTCTTTTATATATTTTATATTTTTTTTAAAGAACGGCTCACAGTATAGGTTCAAAACCGCCTTTGAAAAAAAACTTTCACAAGATATTGTATTTTAGTGCGAAATTTTCCAGTGCCAATTGAAATCGAAGTGTTGCTGCGAATGTGTCGAAAGGATTAAAATTATTATATGTCGGATAATTTAACACTTTAACGGGAACAAAGCTAAAATACACTTTTCTGTGATAAAGTACTTGATAAATGTAATGCTCTCATCCCTTATAAACATTATTTAGTCACAAAAAAAATTATCTGATCAAGGGTTTTTTTTCCCGGTGGTGGCTAGACGTTACAGCCACTGCACTAGGACATTTAAATTCTTTTCAGGACAAAATAATGAATCATATTACAATAAACTTTTTATGAAAAATTGACATTTATATAATAACTATTTCAATAACAATTAAATATGAAGTATAAGTGTAATTAAATAATATAGACTAACTGAACAACATAGAATACTTACTAAGAATATATATAGAATACTTAGAATATACATTGAAATTGGTATATATCCACATTTTATATTTTATTAGTTTTAGTATAAAAAGTTAGAAATAAAGTATTATTTTTGAGAATTTAAATTAGTTATTTCACAAACTTGATGAGCTATTTACTGTGGAACTTTATAATATGCAAACGTTTTTTTTTTCCGAGCAGAAAAGCTGTAATGAAAGATTTTCGAACCTGAGAATCTTGCACAGCATATTGTAAACAAAGTTTGTTTTTTTTCCGACCTCCAACATTCTCACATGATTCTAAAAATGGAGAAAAGTGAAAATTTCTAGGTCATTTTTCTGTTCTATGTGGGGAGTGGATAGAGCCTCTATCCACATATAAAAGCATTCTAAAAATCTAAATAAAACCTTTTTTTTATTGCAAATTTGCCTAATTCATTCAGATGAGAAAAAAGTATACTTAAGACATGTCGAAATTTTTTTCAAAGATCAGAAATTTTTGTATAGTAATCAAAATACAATTTGTAGGTTTACACCGAGAAACACTGTTTTTAACTACCCATCAGGGGACATGAAATGCATGAAATGCATTTTATGCGTTTTAGCTTCAATTAACTCATGTGGATGGACTAAATATCCATCACCCTCTTGGAGAAAAAAAGTTTATATTGTGGCTTAACGTATAAGCCACTACCCGCTAAAGGACTAACCCTTTATCTACCGACGGTACTTATAAGTACCACTCTCTTTAAAGCTACATAGAATAACCATTTTTAGGAATACTCTGACGATACTTAACAGGAATATTCTTTTAAATCCATTCTTCCAAATTATATGGCAGCACGGGTTCTATGATGAGTATTTCAGCAGGCAAGGTGAATAGTTTTCTAGCAGAAGTTGTGTTTTCAGCTGACATTTTGATTGGATTCCGAAGATTGTCATTTTTGTTCCGAAAAAGTAGTTAATGTCAAAAGGTGTCTTATTTAATTATTTATTTTTTTGTATGTTAAGGAAAGATCTTAGAAAATGATTTGACTATTTATTTTATGTGAAGAGTGTATATAATTAATTTTTTTTTTACTGTTTGTTGTACTTATTACCGACAGTACACTGGATGTTAGAGCAAGAACTTATTTTTTTTCGTGGTGGTTTTTTTTTTTGTTGTTGTTGTTGTTGCGTTGTAGACCCAAATGTAGTGAAAATGGACTTAAAAATTTTTTTTTGGCATTTCTTTTTAGCTTAACTTACTTATTTTGCTTTTTTATTGTTTTATTTTGTTTTCAAAATGTTTTGACCTATGGATATGAGCTTGTTTTTTTGCCACGCAATTAAATGAAATACCTATTCTTATTTCGAAAATTAACAACATTTTAATTTCTGTAAGTGTGACTCAGATTTAACAATAATAGGAAATATTCAATGTGCTGTTATTATTACTACTATTATATTTATTCCTCCTTTTCTAAGAATGTCTGGAAAAAAGCTCAGTCTTCAAGAGGGTTTGGATTTATTAAACCTACCTTCCGAAATCAGTGACGTACTAATAGATGATTTATCAGATGAAGAGGTCCCAGCAAATAATCTTCAGAAATTTTCTTTAGATTCTAAAGAAGACGATGAAGAGACTAAACACACACAAGACTCAAGGTGCAGTAATTCATTTTCAGAAAATACAGTATTTCCTACCCCAGGATGCAGTGCTTTAAAAAAAAACATTCAATCGAAATCTCTCTGAAAATACACAACGTGTAATGAATTTTTGTGTATTAATGAAAGAAAATTGTTTCTTTGAATATCATCAAATTTAAATTTTTTAAGTAAAAAACCCGTTTTTATGAGTAAAAAAATAAATAAATTTTTTAAAAATTTTAAAAATCTTTTAAAATAAATAAATTTTTTGCTGTAAAAAAATTAATGCCCCTTTTTTTTAGCATTTTTAAGAGGAAACCCCGCGTTAAAAATGCCCTTGGGTCTTTTCGTATTATGAGAATATTTTTTAAAACCCTTTTTTGGGGTTGATGGTTTTAAAAATACCAATTTAATAAATTGCCCCCAATGGATTAAAAATTTTCCCAAAAAATTTAGTGTTTTATTTTTGGGATATCCCTTAATTTTTAATGTAGTGATTGAAAAAAAAGTATTACATGAAAAAAATTGAAGTAAATCATAATGCAGAAGATAAAGGGTTAAATGACACGTTCCAGAAGGACGAAAAAATTGGTTAAATGGGGGAAATTAAACGCGATACTGGCGGTGAAAGCAATTACGGCTCTAGAGCATATACGTATTTAAAAGTTTTAATACTTGTAAAAAAATTAATTGTTCACTTCTTGTTTTTTCTCATTTAAAATACTTTTTTTAATTTTGTAAACATTGAACATTAATTTACTATTTTACACTATTTTTCATTTTTTCACAAAAACGTATTGAGAATTTGGAGTGCGGCTTAGATTCGAATAAATACGGTATAAATTCAGAAAATTACAATTTCAATTTCGATACATTGGAAAAGCTTGGAATACCATTCAGTATATCACATAGATCTGAAGTGCCTTCAAATAAGATCAGTATAATACAAAAATATACATTTTTTTTTAATTAAATTTTTTTTAATTTTTATCATAGGTAAGTGAACTTTTATAGTATCATGCACGCCAACTTGCATCCTTTAATAGAAAGGAAAGCTAATTCAAATGAAATTTGTTCTTCTAACACCCTTAACATACGTAATTAAATTACTTCAAGCAGAAAAGAGTTTAATTGAAAAAAGTAGTAGTAAAGAAGAGTCGAAAAAGTAAAAAAAAAAAATTTCATTTTATATCCGGACGTTGAAAAACGTTTCTCACTGTTTTAAAGTACGTGAACCATTTAATTCCCTTAGTAAAATTAGCTGTGTAAATTACTTTGAACTTTCTAAGGATTTCGACCTGAAAAATTCTAGTAGTCGCCTTGTTAAGCAATATTGCCTCTCATTTTCTAAGTCTTATTGCTCATTTACAGCACTAGAGTTATGTAAAAAACAGCAAATGCTTATTGGATGAATTTAATTCTTTAATAGGATCATGTTCCTGTTTTCAGTTAATCGGAAGCGTATATATCCATGTTAACAAGCCCAGACATTTTAAGAAACCATCTGAAATTTTCTTTTTTACTTTGAAAATGCATTTGATTTAGTTTTAAGTTGTTAAGACTTTGCTTAAGATATACATATTTATGTATATTATTAAAAAAACAAAAAAAAAGGATATTTTCTGATACGTTTGAAAAGATTACGATCATTACTGGTAAACAGGAAAGCAACTATTATAGAAATCAATCAATTCATTCATATAGATATTAATAATGGTGCTCATATACGTACGCTATATGATATAGGCTAGCAAATTTTTTTGATGTTTTTTTTTTAATTTAACCCTTTAACTGTGACGCATATTTCAGAAAAATGGAAAAATGTTTTGACTGTTTAATTTTGTTCTGTATACTATTATAAAAGTTATAAAATGGTTTTTTTATTACAAAAATAAAAATTTAAATGCAATAACTACTATATTTATACAAAATTTTTACTTAAACATAAAAAAATAATTGATTACACATATCTTACTCAATTAAAGCAAATTAAACAAAATTTTGAATAAATATAATATAACTAGTATATTATAATATAAAAACACAATATAATATGATTTTCAATACATAAATTTTACAATTCTCTTACAATATGGTGTGTATCTCAAATCCCGGTACTCCATACAAACCCATATCGCACCCTTTGCAATGAACTCGTTTTCCCGGTTTTATCCATTTCCCCTTTTCCCTTTTTGGGTTTTAAACACAAATAAAACACTGTCTGGTTGAAGTGCATTTTTTTCCCGTTGTTGGAATGTGTTCTGGAAAGTGTTCGACCTGCAGCAAGTTTACACTAGGACGCCCTGGTCCTGGTAACTGAACATTTGGCTTAATTTGTTCAACAATTGATTCGATAATAGCTACTCTTTGTTTATATTTTTTAATCCAGCTGAATTTAATAAAGGAATTTTTTGGGTTGGGGGGAATTCTTTGTATTTTAAAAGGGGGGTTTATGTTTAAAAAAAAAAAACATCTGGGTAGTGATATTCGATTTTTTTTTTTTAGATGCTGTATAATATAAAAAGAGTCCTTTTTTTACCGTTCACATCATTTACTTGTTATATTTAAAGTGAAAAACGTGTCAGTAGATAAAGTGCATTTACGACACTGCATTTTGTATGAATTCCAAAAAGGAAGCAACGCATTGGTTGCATGTAAAAATTTATGTGCGGTATTTGGAAAAGATATTGTAAATGTTCGTACTTGTCAAAGATGATTTAGCAAATTTCGTTCCGGGGAACTGAGCCTCCAAGAAAGTAACCGATCTGGATGACCATCCAAGATCGATAATGATGTTTTGCGATCCATGTTGGAAAATAATCCACATTTAACAAGTCAAGAAATTGCAGAAGAGTTTGGCATTCATCATACAACTGTTGGAGATCACATTAAATCTCTTGGGTTTATGTTAAAGCGAAGTGTTTGGGTTCCACATGAATTGACGGAAAAGAATTTGTCTGATCGTGTAAGAATGTGTTCATCACATCTGATTAGACACAATGTGGAGCCATTTTTGGACAAGCTGATTACTGGAGATGAAAAGTGGATTCTTTACGAGAATATTAAGAGAAAAAAATCTTACTGCAAACCAGGAACATCATCTGCAACAGTTGCAAAACCAAGTATCCATCAACGAAAAGTACTGCTTTGTTTGTGGTGGAACAGGAAAGGTCCAGTGTACTATGAGTTGCTGAAACAGGGAAAAACCATCAACGCGGATCTCTACTGTAATCAATTGGATAAAATGAATGCAGCTATCAAAGAAAAAAGGCCAGCATTAGCCTCCAGAAAAGGAATAGTGTTCCACCACGATAACACTCAACCACATACTGCAATGGTGACACAACAAAAACTGAATACGTTAGGATGGGAAGTCCTTGGTCATCCACCGTATTCACCTGACATTGCACCATCTGATTATTACCTGTTCAGATCTCTGCAAAATTATCTAACGGAAAAAAAAGTGTTTCTGTTGAAAGTGTTTCTAAGGCAGTTGCTGACTATTTTAACTCCAAGGACGAGAATTTCTACAAAATAGGAATTTATATGTTACCTGAAAGATGGCAATAAGTTGTAACAAATAATAGAGCATATATAATTGATTAGTATTAAACACATATTTTTATAAATGCATTCAAATGTTTTCTTTAAAATACGACAGAACTTTCCCTCCAACTCGATATAATGCCTGGTCTACGGAAATATCTTTTGACAATATTTTTTACCTCGTTCTCTTGCAACTGGGTAGTCTGTAAGATGTTGATCAACTTTATCAACACCTCCCATAGTGTTATTGTAGTCATGAACTATTTTTGATTTCAATTTTTTTTTTTTTTTTACGTTCCTTCAAACTCAATCTTTTCTGAAACAGACAGAAGACATCCTTTTTATCGCGCCATTTTATAGCCTCGACTGAAGTTGTAATCGATGAAAAACTATAACCACTAATGCCATCTATTAGGAAAATAGTCAATTAAGTATCCTAAAGTAGAAACGTACTCATCTCGGGCTTCATAAAATAGAAAAGTTAATTTTTCTCCTGCCCGAACACAGTTCGGGCATCACAAATACTGCACGTAGTAGTTGGCCGAACTAGATTCGGGCGACACTGACAAGGGGTTAACAAGCTATTTTCAAGTTTGCTTACGCTTATTATACAATTTTCAGTTTTGAACCGGAGGTTTTCTTTTGATCCCTATAAAGGC
Organism: Trichonephila inaurata madagascariensis; assembly: GCA_019973955.1. NCBI lineage: Eukaryota > Metazoa > Arthropoda > Arachnida > Araneae > Nephilidae > Trichonephila > Trichonephila inaurata. The sequence goes on from BMAV01015960.1 coordinate 93,287, forward strand.
AATTTGAAGATTTTTTTTTGAGTTTCAACATATGCCTACATTTTTATAAATGTGTTCACCATAATCTAATTACTAAAATTGCTTCATAGAGTAAAAGTAAGGAATAAACTCTGTTCGTTGTTGCATTTTCAGAAACCAAAACTTTTTTCCACTGGCCTTTTTGAACATAACAAAAATTAAGATTTGCATTTTGTCAATGAAACTTAATGAAAAAATGGAGACATCAGAATATTTGGAAAACTCTCAATTACCTTTACTTCAACAGGTTTAAAGTTAAACCTCAAATATTCTAATCAGAAAAAAATAAATATTAATGGACTATCAAAGTTATATACATACTGTACAACAATGAGCGCATACAATCACGTTCACCTGCATAGAAAATGGTGGAAATCAGCAAAAAGGTGAGATAGCATTGAACAATAAATTATATTAATTTCAACTCATTGCAGCAGTACAATGAAATACAATACCAAATCCTTAGTAGAATCTGTATTCCCCATGGGCGTCGATGTAGATAGCAAAATAGTCATGAAACAGACTCAATGAGCATATGATATGTAGCCAGAGACATGGGCAACCATTCTCCCTCAGTCATTTGCTATAGTTTGTCTTTCAAGCGCAGCGGTTGTAACTTACGCAAAAACCTCAAATCATATCCTAGATGCTCTTAATGGGTGAAAAGTCAGATGACCAGTAGTCAGTTATACACCTGGGTAAATTAAAAGACTTAATGACTGTCATTATTCTGCTGATAAATAACTTGGGATTTCCCTGAAGAAAGGGTAAGGTTTCATGCCTAACCCTTTCTTATGACCACAAATCGCTAGACTGACATTCGTCATCACTAAGAACCAGTAGTGACCTCTTACAACTGTAGGCGACAGCATCGTGAGCTATAAAGTTGTGTTGTCTCGTGAAGTGGCGTTCCACACTTCGGCGTTCGGATTGAATGTATTTCTACTCTAAAACCAGACTCGTACGCAACGACTGTCAATATTGAAACGGAAGCGTGAAGCATCGCACCACATGGCTGTGTATCATTCAGACGTGCACGTAAGTCTAATAAGACATCATTGAAAATGTAAGAATTGATGCTGTTGAATCAGTGACAGTATTCTTAATGATTTCTAGCTCCTATCAGTCAGTCGGTGGATAATGGTTATGGTCAATAGGAAACTCCAGAAATTCGTACTCATGCTTCAACAGCTCACCTAAGAAAATAATGAGCCTGTGTATGCGTTGGCTTACGCAAGCTGACATCTTTCTGTCCACATTGGTACTCTACGAATGTGGCACATTCTCTTCTTCGAAACATCTTCGCCTCAACTGATTCACAGTGGACAAATGAAATTGATAGTCACGAGCCAACATGTCTTTCTGAATCTGATCACGTTACCCACTATGAATAGTCTGTTGGCTGGAAATGCCTCCACTGGTGACTTGCCATTTGTGTTACAACACTTTTCTCTATCATGATAAACAGTTTCAATAACTGGTTTCTTTCCTCAACTGAGAAATGTGGCTATTAAAAATAATCTACTGGTACCTTCCCTTATATTGTTTTCATCAAAAGAGGTACAGCTGTGCAATTCGAATCATTTACATTATTTTGGGAACTGTACACTTCCGACGATTTGCATCTCTTTCTTGTTCTTCCTCTTCCTTAGAGTAATATTTTCGTCGTTACGCAGTCTATTAAAGCTTCAATTAAATACATACCGAGCAACCAAAAAAATTACAGATATCCTCTATTTGAAAGTAAATCAGTTCGATAAGGATGTAGGGTGACGTAACCGCACGGAGCTGTTTGTATTAGGAAAGCTCATCTTTGGACGAGTTTAAGTTAATGTCAAGTTGGGTAAGATTAAGGATTTAAGTAAATCTCGATGAGAAAGACGATCGTCGGTGCAAGAATAAATGTTGTTGGTACATTTCCGAAGCAATGACTCTACTGGGATTTTCTCGCCTGACAGTATCCCGGGTGCTTAGAAAATGACAGTTGAGAAAATAACTTCAAAAAATAAGGACTATTCTTGCCGAAAACGGCTGGTGTATAAGAGAGTAGTGAAAGATAAGAAGCACTTAATCCGTTATGTGCATAGAAGAGCATCAATACGACAAATTGCAGTTGAACTCATTTCAACTCATTTCAGGAGAATCACAAATCATATCCCAATGCACGACAAGACGAACTCTATAAAAGATTAGCTGTAATAGCAAGAGATCATTGATAGGATTTTGGGTATAACGGAATATTAGGAAAAGGCGCCAGTTGAGAGCCCAGAAACGATGAAAATGGCCATTCGAGGACTGGAAAAAAGTAGCTTAGTCTAATAAATCTTATTTCCAGCTCCATCATGTGGATGGCAGCAACGGCGTAACGGAGAACATTTGGGCCCCCCTGCAAAGTCAGATTTTGGGCCCCCAAGTTGAATTTTACAAAGGGTAGGTACAAGGGGTCAATCAGGCTTTGGGTCCCCTTCTAGCCCTGTGCCTCCTGCGATGCGGGGGTTGCGGGGTTATACGTTACGCCACTGGATGGAAGAATCAGAATATGTTCCAAGTACGAACATATGAGCTCCTTATGCTAAATGTCAACTCTTCAGGCTGGTGACGGTGGAGTAGTTGTATAAAGAAAGTGTTTTTGGAGTACTGGGTCCTTTGATATTTGCGGAAACAACTCTAAACAGTACGGTTTAATTCAACATCGTTGTTACTTTCGTTTTTGGTTGTAAAGTTCCTTTATGGAGATGGTCACTTTCAACGAAACAATGCATCTTCCTCCCTTGCTTGATCGGTCTCAAATTAGTTTCAATATTCAATAACATTTATATGGTCAATTCAATCCGTTTCAATGTTGATGCAATTAAAGTTGAAAGGTCACTTCAAAGCTTGGAAACACCATCATTCAATCTGATCCAACTTATTACATAACAGATCAACATTCCTCGGCAGCTTGTTGAGTTCATACCAAGAAAATGGTTGTGATCAGAACTAAAGATAGATCAACTTGTGTGTTATTGGAGGTTGTCTCAATCTCTTTTGGTCATTCAGTATAAATCTGATATTTTAACAACAATAGGTATTTACATGATGCACATAGTTACTAGAAAATTAACGAATATTTTTTTTAGCAATTTGATCAAGTATGCAAGTGCGACTCTTTTTCCAACAAATACATTCAACTATTTGTGGAATTGTGAGAGCTTTAGTGATTATGATCATGAACTCGGGGCGCTTTTTTCTATGGATTCATTGGTTCTAGTTCTGGAATTACTAAAGACTCACCATGTAGAGTCTGATGAATGTTAAATCTTTCGAGGTCCAAAGTCTCCCGTTGGCGTGGTGTGAAAAGTTTAGGGAGAGGAGGGTCGTGTCATTCTCGTCACTTGGTTGAGGCTAGGATTTCTTTCCCGAGTTCCCGGAAAATCATAAGATTTTCGCATATATTGCATTCCCGGGAATGACAGACTCGTGGCTGAAATAATCCTTGTGGTAGCTATTTTTGACTTGACTGGGGGGTTTACCAATCGATATAAATTTTAGATGACCCCATTGTTGACAGGAAGTTGGCTGACCCCAAACTTCTTGAAATAAGAAATATTGGTTGGAACCCCCCTCCCCAGAAGTGGGTAATACTGTAATAAGAGAAAGAGTAGCACCCACGTAGGGTTGGAGAGAATTTTTCCACTTATCCACAGTAAGTAAATAAATAGTAAGTAATTTCCACAGAAAGTAAGTAAGTACACGAAACTATCTATCTGTTCTGATCAGTTTCTGTCTGTATGCCGAACATTGCTTCGTTAACTGAAAGTATTTAACTTTTAAAGGAACGTTATTTCGTATTCTATAGAACGACCAATCTGATATCTTGAGTTATGTTGATAACGTAAGTACTAATACTTAAAACTGAAATACATTTGATTTCTTTATGTGAAATTCTTCTTCTGATACTGGTTTTCCTTGTAAGCTATTTAATTGAATCAGCAGTTTAAAGAAGGGAATGAACGCCAAAACGGGGTATCAGAGAGAATTTTTTTAAAAAATCTTGCAACTTTTCTTATTCATTATTTTCCTAAACCAAGCTTTTGTATGAGATTCTTACATTAATATTAAGTAATACATGGAAATTTTTTATCAAAGCATTTGGGGGACATCATTGGAGTGCAATGGCAGATTTTAAAATTTCTATCTGTCTCACTGGAATATTCTAAGTTTGCAGGGAGAAGGGTTGAAAATATATTTGGTGCATTATTTATACTTTATGACGGATCCATCAACGTTCTTTTTTTATATTAATCCCCTTTGGAAATATTGTGTCCTTAAAAGTTATTACATTATAAAGCTTCCTCCCGAAGAAGAAGATGTGGCTATGCAAATTAAGACTTGTATATATAGATTAAACTTTCAAGTTATGGGGAGAGAGAGGTTAGATTGCTAATGGCTAGCAGTGATTAATTAAATGTGAAGTGAGGCGTGGATTCTTCGTAGCTGATTTTTGTAATATTAAAGTTGATGGTTTGTCAACTAGGAATCAAATTAGATTAGGTTGCTAAGAAGTGGGAGCTATTGCCTAGACCTAAGTGATCTTATTATTTAAAGTCTTCTCGTATCTCGCCTACCTCGTTAATGCTCTCCATATTTGGTATTTAGGTGCATCTCTTAACTTTGGTTAACAGAATTTGTGTTATTGTTTATAACTGAGAATAAATTGATTATTTAGAATATATAGCTAGTCTTCCTTCCGAATCTCCCTCACCCATGGACGCGTCGGGGGGACCTTTACAACTCCTTTAAACATTTTTCAGTTTTATTAAAAAAAATTTGAAAATTTGAAAATTAATCTCTTCATTCTGAATCATTAACTGGGGAAAATACCGGTATTATTTTCCAGAACAAAAACTAGAACCAATATATATATCTTATTTTTGACCTATATTGTCTTGTTATTCTACTTTTGCTTTCATTCTTAGTTTAAAATTATATGTATATATACGTGTAATACAGCCAGAACTAAAAATATAGCATTCCAAACCATGTTCTGAACATAGAGATTATGCATGCAATTACTGTTGATGTTTTTTCACATTTACCATATAAAAACTTTTTAGTTAGACAAGCTAAAATAATAACGACAAGGCCTTTTTACAAGGAAGACAAATCAGGAACCAACTCTTCGCACTCAAAAGAAGAGAGCATGGAAACTTTAGAAGATAAATCTTGAACGTTGAACGAAAAATTAGAAAAAGTTATTCACTCAAGGACAAAGATCCAATTTTGTTCAACTAGAAAGAATTCTAGCTTCGACCAGATAGTGAAGCTAGTTACTACTACTAGCTACCAGTTATTTGACTCAATAGAAGATCATCAAATACTATAAAACTGTGCGAGGCTTTGAAAACAATTTCTCCAACATCAGCTGAAACTAAGAGAGAATTTTCTGCTGCCTGGTTGTTCATAACAAAACTAAGAACTGGGCTGAGTGATAAAAGCATATATTGCTCTTATGTTTTCTCACCCGGGAATGGAAAATTACTGGGAAATCAGAAACCCTAGTCGAGGCTCAAAATTAAAACATCCATTGTCAATAGCATGTGTCTTTGAAGTGTGACTTTAATATACCGTATTTATTCGAATCTAAGCCACCATCGATTGTAAGCTGCACCCCAAATTCTCAACGAAAAATAGTGTAAAGTGATTTACCGATATTCAATTTGTGACAGGCTCACGCGTCTTTTCATTAACATGCCCTTTGGGTTCTTTTGGGGCCAGAATTAATGGCAACTCTTTTCCAACCAAAACCCAAGAAGTGAAACGCGAATAAAAGATGCAAATTAGAAAGCTTTTAAATATCAGAAGTTAGAGTAAGCGCGATGGCAATTTAGGGAATGTTATGATAGAGCGTGATACAATTGTAAAGTGATAGCCAACAGAGGTTATCCCGAAGATAGAGCCATTAGGTCAAGGTGTATACCATTGCACTCGAGTAAAGACGCAATTCCTTTAAGAAGATGGGCTGAAAAAGGTAGGATTGACTATTTAATATTAGACTAGATTTTTTGGAATTTAGGCGGTTAGTTTTTGGGAAGGGCCCCTTAGTTTTTTGGTGTTATCTATTTGTGTGTTTTGTCATCATAAATTCTCTCACATATAAATTATCTAATCGGGTAGATTTTTTAAGTTTTTATTGCCATATTAAGAACATGGAAACTTTTAGTTCTTTCGTTAATCCTACACCTCTAGCTCACGTAGATAATCAAAGAGAAAGGTACCCTAGGGAGGAATTTCACAAATTTTACGAAATTAAAATAAATTCAAAATGAGAACTAATAAGAAATAAACAGCTAGTTATTTTACCGGTGTTATAAGCTTTTAAACGCATTCATGAACCAGTAATTTCTCTAATTGCGCCACCCAACGAATTTTTTTTTCCTTCGATTCTAAGCCACACCCAATTTTCAGTAGCATAAACATTGGGGTAATGGGTTAGATTCGAGTAAATACGGTATAATTATTCAAGCAAGCAAAAGTTTTAGTCCTTTTCAATACTTCACCATAGCAACTGTGAGACAGAAGACAGATTTTCTATCTAGGGATTCTTACCTTTTGATCCATTCTTAAAGTTTACTCTATGTTAACATGTAAATATACATCATTTGTAAAATTTTGAAAAAAAAATTCAAAAATGCTTATTCTTATTATCAATATAACGTCCAAATCTCGGATTCATTATATCATTACAGTTTTGCAGATAAGTTATAGAATTTACTTCAAGAAAGAGTTTGGTTGAATGACAGTTTAAAAGATCAGTTTTCTAAGCACCTGTAATTTCATAAATATAACCCCATTTCACAGAATACCAGTTATCAAATAACAACCATACACTTTTTTTAAATTCAAATGATGGACTTGAAAATTTTGAAATTATGAATGGTATTTCATTACCAAATGTAAATAATTATCAAAATTTAGGCTGAATACTCTCAGTGTCATTAAAGATGCCCTCTAAAAGTTATCAAAAATATTATTAAAAATAGCTTCGATATTTCAACTTTGAAAAATTTGAAACAAAAAGTACACGTCTCTCAAGTACCTTTTTTCAATTCCTACTATTATGGGCACAGACTTACTACGGGCACAGAGTAAAAGATTCATTTGGCGCCAAACAGGTTTTCGCCACCAAACCCTTGGCTATTGTAAAATTGTGTTATTTGTTAAAGTTTTAATATTTTTTTCGGGCTTCATTTTTAAGTTAATGCCTTCAAACTTCATATATCGATTGCAAACAGCGGTAATTTAAAAACAAAAAATGTAACAAAAATAATGCTTAACTATTTTTCGCAAAAATGGAAACAAACAAAAAACAATTTTTTTTAAAAAAAACCCGTAATTTTTTCAATCTTTGTACAGATTACGGATAATATTGTTCTACCACAGGGAAAAAAGTTTCGGGGAGTTTATTTTTATAAATAAAGAAGTTATTTTTTTAAAAATATTTAAATTAAAATTTAAAATTTTTAATTTTTTTTAAATGTCTTTTTAAAAAAAAATTTTTTTAAACTTTTTTTTTTTAAAAATTTCTTGACTAAAAAAGAAAAAGAAATGAAAACTTTTTAAAAATATCATTTTTGACTAAAGGGAAAAAAGAAAAAGAAAGAATTTTTTTTTAAAAAATAAATTTATCCGTATCGTGGCGAAGTAAATGTTCTTTTTGGTTTTCCTGTAATTATTTTTGTTTTTGAGTCTCATAAAAATTATACCGTTTTTTTAAAACGTCGGGGAAAAAAAAAAACGTCAAAAAATTGAATTTCTCCGCTCGGCGGAAAAAACCCCAAAAGGGAAAAAATTTAACGCATTAAGGTTTTAATTAATATTTTTTTAAACCCAATTACAATATCGGAATATTAATGGTCAAAAGGGATTCCTCGGAACTTTCCCCCGATTTTTTTGATCCCTTTTTTAAAAAGTTTTTTGCGTCGAGAAAGTTCGGAGAAGATAGATACACGTATTCAGATCGATAGTTTGTTTACCTACGAATTTTTTTTAGTGTGGGATTAACAAAAAATACAATTTTTCTTTATTAAGCTAAGTAGAAATTGACTTTAAAAACTTCTTTTATATATTACTTTTTTCTTATTATTTCTTCTCCTAAATACGTAGATAAAAAAAATTTAATCACATTTTTAAAATAAAATTTGTAATTTAGTTTCAAATTTTGTTGAAATTGTTTTTTCTCCTTTCGCGATGAACCTAACTAAAATAATTTTCAACTCTCTAAATTTAATAAGACTGCCATGTCTGCATGAAAAGTATAACGTAAAAGAAAAGGGAAAAAAAAGAAAAACTCAAAAAATTTTTGTACCCTTTTCAACCCTTTTTAAACCAGTTTCCCCCCAACTGTGCAATACAAGAATTATAAGTTGCGTGAGCACAAAATCAGATAAAAGTTTAAATGCTTGAATGATCTTGTAGAAAATTTTATTTAATAAATTTAACAAGAGTTTTGGGTAACATCGAATAACTTTTAATTAAAAGTTTTATCCAAAAAATTAATTAATTTTAAAAACATGTATTAAAATTGTTAGAGTTAAAAATTAAAAAGAGTATTTACTATTTTAATTTCCTATTATTACACAAAGTACTTCTTATTTCAATAAGTATTAAATGTTTAAAATGAGAGAAATTTCATTTAAAAAACCTTGATACTGCTGATGATAATTAAGTTTTTTTATTGAAAAACTCCTTGAAATAAGTATTTATGACTAACAATATTAATTCCATAAAAATTAAACCTTTTAAAATTTCTCTAATTAAGGCTCTTAAATAACTTATTCTAGTGCACTTTTTAACATTTATAACCCTTGATGATTTTTTTCATTTTTGTTAAGCCTTTCTCGACTAAGGGAGACACATTTCCCCCTTTTTAAAATTGGTGATTGTCGTATTTAATTATAACCTTATCTGCCTTTTTTATACAGAATGTTAAAATAGAACGAATGCCGAACGCAATTACGTAAATGGGAACACTTAGAACGGAAAAAAAAGAAAACTGTCGAATCAGTTGGCGCCAATGATAAAACATTCACGGGCTGATCTGTTTTTATTTCAATTTATTGTGCCGTGTAATAATATGTTACTACGTTTCTTCACAGGTTTTATATTATCGGTAAGAATAATTTTGAACAATAATGAAGCATATATGAACAAAGGAAAGTAAAAAGGGATAAAATAAACAATTCTATCAAAAAAAATCTATTCTATTCTCATAAGACTCCAAAAAAAGCTACATAATGTTTTGTATTTTTCTTGATTTCCATTTAAATCCAAGCAAAATAAAATAAACAGCTACATACTAATATTTACTCTTAGCAATCTTATAGTCCTAAAAAGTTTTGATATGTATAAGATTATGAATTATTCAATTTCTACTATTAGTTCACGCTCTCCCTATATTTACTAAGTGGTTATAATTAAAGTTACACTATTCAAAGGCCTGTAGAACCTGTTCTGGTTATCGGATTTTGATGAAACTTGGAATATGTAATATATAGACCATGGAGGAAAGATTTCTGCAATAAAAAATTAGTAGAAATTTTGACCACCAGGTGGCTTTCATCGAATATTCCTTCTCTATATAAACTTGAGGTGATAGCCAGAGAGTAATTCAGCGTGCGTTTGTCATCATTAATCATGCCCAAACAAAACAAAAAACAGAAAAAGATCGAGCTTTACTGGTAAAACTATTTTATCAGAACAACAGCAACCACTTAACTTCTCTGCGCGAATATCGTCGCTTAAAGATTTTACCAAAAGCCCCCATATCGAGGATTGATTTGAGAAAGATGATTATGAAATGTGAAGAGACTGGGAATCTGGGTGTGCTGCCCGGAAGAGGACGGAAACCGGTTGGGACTGAATTTGTCGAAGAAGTCACAACTGCTGTGGTTGAAAGAACCTCCATTTCCATCTATTCTTCAGCAAGTGGTCGATCAGTGTCACGCGACTTGGAGATTCCGTGGTCGACAGTACGAAAAATTCTGCGATACATTTTGAAATGGTACTCGTACAAGATCCACGTGATGCAAACGCTGAAACCTCAAGGTCAGAAAACACGCCCTGAATGTGCTTGCCGATTTTTGGCGAAAATGGAAGTTGATGACGCGTGACCTTGGAAAATTCTATGGTCAGATGAGCACATTTTGATTTAGATGGAGCTGTGAATAGTCAAAATTGCTGTATATGGGATACTTAACCTCCAAAGATCCTGCATCCACAACCACTGCATTCAGATTACGTAACCGCTTGGTGTGAATTTACTGCTGAGTTTATCCTCGGGCCTTTTTTCTTTAAAACTCTCAATCAACAAGGTCATAAAAGATGCTCTGTCACGAGTGCACGGTACACTGAACTCCTTCAACAACAGGTCATTCCTGCTCTACAGAAACGACAACATTTGCAAACCACTATCTTTATTTAAGATGGAGCAACTCCTCACATTGGGCGTCAAGTCAAAGCACTGCTTAGTGCTAACTTTGGCAATAATCGTGTAATATCCAGACATTTTCTCGTCGGGGCCTTCTCTTTCACCCGACTTAAATCCCTGTATTTCTGGTTGTGGGGGTTTCTAAAAGACCGTGTTTATAGCGGAGTAATTAGGACTTTACCTGATTTGAAAGCTGGCATTATACGCCATGTGGCTGAAATCCTTCGTGAGTTGCTTCGCGCTACCATTGAAAACGCTATAATGCGCTTTCAACACGTTATTGATGTCAAGGGAGCACATATTGAGCATATTCTGTAATTGAGCAAATTTTAACGATTCTAACATATCATTTGGACCCCACATTTCCTCCTGGTTGTCAAAAATTGAACTTTCTTTTTTTTATTGCAGAAACCTTTTCCCCATGGTCCATATAGCATATATTCCAAGTTTCATCAAAATCCGATAAGAAGAACGGTTTCTACAGGCCTCTGAATAGTGTAACTTTAATTATAACCACCCGGTATTTATTTCTATATCTTGTTCAAATTTTCAATAGTTAATAAAATACTTTTTATTCATCCACTCAAGTTCAAATATATTTTTTTTAAACTTGTAATTGATGACTCTTGATGTTAATACAGTTTTGTCAAATATTAATTTATGAATTAAATTTAATTAATTAATTATAGTTCAAGAAATATATTTCAGTCGATATTATTCCTCTAGATGTCAGAACCACTGGATAAAACAGCTTTCGTTAAATTTGTTATGAAGATTTAACTTAACCTGAATAATCATATGCTAGTTAAACGTCAGCATTCCTTTTACAGTGGTTTTAAGATAAATTCTTACCTATTATGTTCAACTTTTATTAAAAAATATAATTACAAATTTAATGTGGTTAAAAAGTTTCTAATGTTAGTTTAAAAGGTGTTTTTTCACTTGATATTGGGATTTTGTCATATGAATATACATATTTACACTAATTGTAATTATTTAATAAAAAGTAACTAAAATAAAATGTTTCTTTGTTGATCTAAGTAGGAATTGACTTTAAAAAAAATTTATATTACTTGCTTTTAATATTATTCTACAAATTTTATAAATAATTGTTGTAATTCTAGTATGTATTTTTCAATACTCACACCATGAATGTTTCAACATTTAAAGCCCAACTTTACTTAAAACCTATACAATATCAATTTCTGAAACATCAGCAAGAGATAAATCTCCAAACTTCAGAATCTTCTTATGTTCTCTATATTTGTTCAATTTTCTAAATTCCAAAATTTTTCCCAATTCAAAAGTTTCTTCTCTCATATTTAGTAAATTTGTTTTACTCCGAACGTTGCATTCACATTAAACTGTTTTATTTAAGAAAGTATTTTAACACGAATTCGAATAATAGATGTTTTTTATTCAGAGATTAGAAAAATTTTAAAAGTGAAAAGAAGCAGAAGAATCACTGAAAAAAAAACGTTTTGTTCTTATTTTTATATAAACTATAAAAACCTTTACAAAATATTAGTCACCAAAAAACTAGAAATTATGTACATAATTTAGAAGGTGTAAAATAAAAATGTAATCACGTAGAAAAATAGTTAAATAGGGTTGTAGCTGAACTTTTATGTATAAACTTGGCCATTAAATGGATCACTGAACAAAATAGTGTCATCTCAGACTATCTCATCTCTGTACCGACTCTCTATACTCTTTAGATTCTCTTAAGTGAATTTCTCTGTCTAACAACATAATCGTCGAGATTCAAGAGCAACTTAAAAGCCTAAAAGATAAAAACATCTCAGTAAATTTCGCATTTGTTCGCGGACACACGGGCGTTCTTGGAAATGAACGGGCCGATTGCAAAGCCTGCAATCAAGCGCAAAATTGACATTGCCGTTAATATTCCTAAATGATCTTACAAGAAGATCACGAAAGAAATAATGGTGAAGTCTTGGAACCAAAAATATCTCATTTCAAATAAAGGGAGCTTAGCAAAGAAATCTTTTCCAATCATGAATAAGAGACTATCATGCCATCATTTTTATACTAATTACAAAATAACCCAATCACTGGGTATGGTAACTTTAAAAGCTGCTTGAACAAATTTAATTTAGTTCCGTCATCTTCTTATGATTGTAATATAGGTGGTGAGGAAAATGTAGAACATTTACTCCTTCTGTGTTCCAAGTATGAAAAAGACCCTAAGACTGGTTTTCAAGGGACTTTATATAAATTGGCCTCCAAAATTTCACCAACTTCTTTCCACCAGAAGTGCTTTTAAAAAGTTCTGTGAATTTGTTGTAAATATATTTGTAATCCTTCATAACCTGAATTTTGTTTTCTTTCTTTCATTTGTAATGTGTGCTTAATACTTACTTCTGTGAACTCCGTGTGTGGTGCATGAGGATTTTTTAATTGTTTTCAATAAAAAAAGTACATTTTGAAAAAATATTGTAGACTTAAGAATTAAGCAATACTAAAAAGCAATTACGGATATTTCAGCAATTAAATATATCCTTTTCGTAATGTAAATCGTAACATATATAAAATTTAGTTTATGTGGATTTTGCCAAAAAGCAACAAATTCTTTAATCATTATACACCGTTTAATTCCACAGCTGTGATGTTCCAAAAAAAAGCATGGACTTCACTCCATTAGTTGCATGTTTCAATCATCGAATATGTGCTTCATGAAGACTTAGGAAATTTTTACTCAAATTTAGCTGAAATTCTTTTTACATTTTGCTTAGCTCATTAAAAAGTCTTTAACCTTGATAGAAAAAGAACCCCTTGTTTTTTCCCTTTAATCAATCACAGGCAAAGAAGTAGAAAATATTAAATAAATATTAATCTAAACCGCTGACAGAAACATTTCTATTGATTAAAGTTTAAATGCATTTGTTTCATGTTTTTAAAAAAATATTGCTTTTTAGACCACAGCATAACTTACAGTCATTCAATCGACTTTCTACTTATTTTAAGAAATTATTTTTATTTTGGTTTATTTATCTTCATTCGCTGATATTCTTGGATTTTTGGGGACATTTTGTTTCTGAAAGACTTATGCTTGAATAAAAAGACCAGATCTGCTTACGTTATTTTGTAAGTATTCTTTATTTTGTTGTTTTTTTTAAAAGTTCAATCAGATTCAATTAAATTTGACTTAGAAGACATTCCAAAATCTTTCAAAAAGAAAACTCATATCGAAACTCATTAACTTTTATTGGAATTTTAGCTGTAAATTTTAATTATAAAAATAAATTTCAATAGTAAAATTTTTCTCAAAAATTTTAAATTCAAAGAAGAATAAAATTTCAAGACAGAATACTTTTTTCTTAAATATTATTCAATAAGTTCAGTGTAAAAATCATCATGCATTCCTAATACAAACTTCCTCATAATTACTTGTACATTTTCTTTCTGCACCGACACCCAATAGCGAAATTTCTAATACATCTAAAATCCCACAGAATGTTAAACAGAATTCAAAAAATAGAAGAAAGCGCCCAAAAGTACAGAAAAGAGAAACTGAAATAAAAATGGCTCCACATAAACCTAGAAAGTCAGCACCTACGGAATATACTACTGATGACGAAGACTTACTTATGTATGACGTGGAGGAGGAACTTGAGCTAGATCCTACGGATAAATTCGCACATAAAAAATGTTTTATAAACAATCCTGACAATTATTTACGCACGTTAACTCCAACCCGATTCAAGAAAAATAAAAGCTAATTTTTTGATAACTTGTATTGTCTAACTTTGTTTTAAACTAACATGTTCAATTCGTCTTTTTCTATTTTTTTTATTTTAAGATATAATCTAACTTGGTGGGGGAAACCCCACCAAATTTTTTCTTTAATTACTTGAAAACGATTTTATGTGATTTGAAATTTTGACTTTTTAAAACTGTATTGTCATTATTTTTTAAATATTTTATAAAACATTTTGAGTTTTTTTAACAAATGTTTGGCGCAGCATAGCCAAAATTGGCTCTTGCGCCATAAAACCCTACACTCACTCACATTCTGCACCGACAAAATTTCCAAACTCTTTTCGAAGAAACTCTTAACGAGTTCAAATAGCTTCTAAAACATGAAAAATAAGAAATCGTTTGGTAAAATTTAGTTGTTTTTTTGTTGTTGCTGTTATTATTAACAAATACACATTTTCTCTAAAATTTATAACAAATCTTATTATCAACAAACAATTTTTCTCTCACGTGCAAAAAAATAAAATAAATTCCAATAGATAATTACTGATCGAATAAAAAATATAAATACAAATATAAAAATATAAATATAAAATTTATATAAATATAAATATAAAATAATAATAATATAAAAAAATATAAAAGAATATATAAATAAATATAAATATAAAAGTTCGGTGAATGAAGTCAGAACGGCCAATCTGGCAACACTGGAGAAACTAAACACAACACCTGGCGGCAGGTGTGATCATCTGCCCCCGTTGTTCAGTTGAGCGTCGTTTGTGCTCCATGTAAGACTTGTTTTGCAAAGTGCTTGTTTAGTACGTTGGTTTTTAACTGATAACAGGAAATGAACGAACAAAAGATCAAATTAAGATTTGTTTTAAGCTTGGCAAGACACCAAAAAAAATTTATGCGATGCTGGTACATGTTTATGAAGATAAAGCACTGTCCATGAAGTGTGTGTACGAGGGATTTGCCCGTTTTTGAAACGCAGGGAAAATATTTCTGACAACCCCCTTAGCGGAAGACTAGTGAAATCCGACTGTGACAAAAACATTGAGAAAGTGAGGAAATTAATCACTAAAGATCGTCAATTAACTGTGCGCATGCTAGTTGCAGATTAACTGTGAATCCCAAATCGTTACCCAGAATTTAAGAATGAGAAAAATTTGTTATCGATATTGACGATATTCCTAACATCCAAAGAAACGTGACGAGGCTTTTGAACTCCATCTCAAAAGAAGACTTCTTGCAACGTTTCCAGGACATGTATAGCAGTTCTCAGTGGTGCATTGTTATGGGAGGTGCCGATTTCGAAGGACAGTAACATAACTTTTGTTAATATTTCATCTACGTTAATTTTATTCACCGAATTTTCTTTTCAAAAAGGTTGTATATTAAAGGCAAAACCTGACTTTGTATGGTTTCCCTAACATTCTCCGTCGCCACTGGTACATTGATAGAAAACATTACAGTGGCATCAAAGCCGTTAAAATTCATAAACCACATAAAAAAAAGGGCTCTCAGAAAAAATCTCACAAAACAAAACGCACAAAAATAAATTCACATAAAAAAGGACAGCACAAAAACAGGTTTCACTGTATAACGCTTTTAATTAGTGATACAAGCGCACATCCTGATTTTCGCCGCAATTGCTAACCATTCGCATGTTTTATCAAGCTTTACGCATGTTGCAAATTTCACTCCTATTTGATGCTTCCTTTTTGGTGTTGAATTGTAAATAACTAGTAATATATAAAATATATGCAAAGAAATTAAAACATAAAAAAAAATCATTTAGACTATGCAAAAAAGAGTAGAAGAAAACAGAAAGAAATAAGACAAAAGAGTTGAAAACTGTTTCATTGGCCTCTTTTGAAACAGTATAAAGAGTATTCAATAGATTTTCCAAAAATTTAATTTTAATTTTATAAATTTATCAACTAAAATTTTTATAATCAGTTAATTTTTGTTAAATAGCCTACCACACAAATGAAAAACTAGGTGGACTCTTGACAGGTAAAAGTAATTCAACCTCGGACTGCTTCAACTTTTGACACTTCTTAACTAATAGTATTCCTAAAACCAGAATCAAACAATTAAACTCAGCCTCAATACGAAGAAATTTCTTTTACTTACAGTATCACAGAATACATCAAGCAATATAACCTAGAGCATTCCTAAGAAATATATTCATCTAAGCTTATATTAGAAAGATGCATTGCTAGTTTATAGTTACTTTTTCCCCAATATTCTTCATGGTTTAGGAGATTATTTTTGTTGGGCCGTAGGATTTGCTGCCATAATCTCATATACATCTTTCTTGTGCCGCCTGTCTTCATCCCCCTCTTAGTTGTACGTGTGTGTACACACACACATGCATGCAGTTGACTGCATTTATGGCTTAATCTGAATCATCTACGATTAATAACAACAATTTAAGTATTTGGTCAGTTTTTTTTTCTGTAGCTACGAATGAAAGCTCGTGTCTTATATTTTTTTATCAAGTCAATTTTCATATACAGAATTGTGAGAGTTTACTACCATTCTGAAAAAAAGTGGAGTGCAAAAAGGTAAAATAAAATTGTACTGTGTGATTAAAAGATACAATTTTATTCATATCAGGGATAAACTAATGGAAAAATAGATACGCTTTTTCACTTTTTTAAAACACAAAAAAAGATGAAAATGTGCTTCAACTAACCTGTATAAAATAATTAATTTATCAAAATAACATGTGTGTGTGTGCGAAATGTCAATATTAGATCCGAAAATAAACGGATATTCATATACGGAGAGTTCTATAAAGCTTGTCTAAATGATACACAGGTGTCGTTATTTTAAAAAACATAAAATAAAAATAATTAATTCCCGACTAAGTTTATTTCAAAACTCCCAGCAACAATTACGCCTCAAACAACTCGTCGGTATTAATTGAAATTTGGTTCAATTTTTTTAAGAACTGAAAGTTTTTTTTTTACTTAATTTATCTAGAATACAAATTAAAGTTCATTAAATGACTCTCCTGTATGCTGATGAATAATAACCGTTTTTTATGTAACTATTTTTTATTTGTTAATTTTTCTAATGATTTGTCTTTCAATTGTAAAATAGTCGCGGAAGAGAGGAAAAAAGTTATTTTAACGACGCACTTTAAGGCTGCACGAGGGCTGTTGGCGGCAGACCTCGTAATTTTGTGCCATGGTCGAATGACCAGGACTACAGTTGAGCAGGCATCCCCTTCTCCTAACTTCCACCCCATACGAACGGGAGGACTTTGAGCCTCGACATATTTAACGTGCATTCCCATCCCCTACACAGCGGGTCTTCAGCAGTACTAGACTCAAACTCATGACAAGCCAGCCACGAGTCGGAGACCTTGACCCCCATGCTACCATGGCCACATAAAATTGAAACTATTCAGCAACATAGAAAATATTCGGAAGGACGATTACAACCATGTATTGTAGCCGAAGTATACTCATGTCCACAAAATTAAGGTCACAAACACAAAATTTAGGAGAACTGATAAACTATTATACGTATTACAGTGTGAGAAGGAATATAGAAACATAAACATATAGAAAAGATTTTAATTTTTAATTAAGATAAAGGATATATCAAAAAGTGCGAAATCATGAATCAGAGATAAAACATTTAACTCGTTAAAAATTATCTAATTTGAAGTGTGACCACCGTTCACCGGTATACCAGCTTCAGAAAGAGTTATCATACTGTTTATGAGGGTATCAATAAATATTTGAGGCAACAAAGCCCATTCTTCTAAAAGCATAACTTTTAAATTCTAGAGGGTCATGGGAGGGGACTACGCTGAGAAATTGTTTTTCCTGGACCATCTCAAATATATTCAATAGGATTTAGATCCGGAGACCACGAGGGCCAATTCATATGACGAATCTCCCCTCCCTAATGAAATTCATCAACAATGTGAGTTCTCTGAGGCCACTAATTTTCATCCATAAAAATGTTGTCCGAGCCTACAGCACTCAAAGAAATCTCATACAAGTTTCCAGGATTTCATCCAACAGCACTGTAAGTTGACAGTACTCGCATCGAAAAAGTACAGGGGTGTACGACTACACAACATTATGTCACCCCACAAAAGGATTCCTTTGCCACGAAATCTGTTGATTTTTGTTGTGTAGGAGGGATGAAAGTGAGCTCCACTTTCTCTCCAGCTGAAGACTCAACGAGAATTACTTTGTCTGAGGAATCTCGACTCATCAGTAAAAAGAACACGCCCCCATTCTTATGGTATTCATGGCTGATGTTTTCAGCTCCAGAAATATGCTGTTTTTCCTGTTGGATGTAGTCGAAGGGACACACAAGACTTGACGCCGGGTGTAAAGGGCAATCTCAGCAAGACAGCTATAGGCTGTTTTCTGGAAATTCTTCTTCCAGACACAGCAGCAAGGTAGAGAACAAGCTTAGGAGACGTAGTCCGTCTATGTCGTCGTGCGCTTAAGGCCAAGTAGTGGTCCTGAGCAGATGTTGATGCTCTGTGGTGATCTTGGCTGACCTTTCTGGCGACAGTACCGCTTGTTTGGAATTGATTCTACAAACGGGAGACCACTTTCGGGCCACTTGCAACGATTGAGCCCTTTCGCTTAAAACTGGCGAGCTTCAAGCCTGCCAATGGTTCATCATGTCAAGAAATCATCTAAGCTATTATGAGAAATCATCCTCAATGCGAACAAGTTAACTTGCTTGTTTTAATGCAATATTCACAAAACTGCAGAGAAAAAAATCTCTTATACTTAAATGGTCTCAATACAGTAATTCTGCAAAAAGTAATGCTAAACAACATCTTTTCCTAAACTCGAGGAAACTACCGTTCTACCCGTTCTTCAAAATATACAAAATACAAATTCTAAAAAAAAAATTTTATGCAATTTAAAGTTATGAAGAAAAACAAGATTGTGACCTTAATTTTGGACATGAGTGTAGTTAAATGGTCATGTTTACAAACTCATGCCCAGTATTATCGAGTCGCGTGAGTTTGAGTTTTCGTGCCAGAAGGCTTTCACCTAGAGTGGCTAATGCACGTTAAATCTGTTGAAGCTCTAACTCCTCACTTGGGTATGGTGTGAAAGTTTGGAGAGTTGAGTGCCAACTCAGGTACTGTCCTTGCCAAATATATGTGGTCCATTGCCAATAGCCCTAGTGTAGCTTCAAACTGTGGCATTAATAAAACACCTGAATAAGTAAAATGATTGAATATACACATAAAACTCATAAACATCTTTCATGATTATATTTAAGAGAAAATTTACACGTATATTTATAACTTTATGCGACTAAAACGATAAATTAATTTTGGCCTTATGATTAGTAAAAGTATGTACAGTTGAACCTGTTTTTGTGCGGTAGGTAGATAGGGACCGCATAAAAATAAACTCATAAAAAATATTAAAACTTTTCATGAATTCTTATATAAAACAAACTAATTCGTGGAAATACTACAAAAAACTTTTTTTATAAGGTGGATAGAGACCGCATAAAAAAAGTCGCATTTATAAAATATGCCAATTATTTACGAAAGTTATGTAAAAGTACTTCCATAACAAAATAAATAATTAAATATTACACATGGAAACATTTTTAAAACATATAGCTTCTCATTGTATACACGAATAAGTTTTCAAAATGCGCATACATAATTCATTGCTACTCATCGTAATCCAAAGCCCTGTAATGAATAAATTCAAAATCACACACACACACACACTTTCGTCGTTTAAAGGTAAAATTTCAATTGATTTATTTTTTGGCAACATAAAATAAGACATAAGTTTTTGTGAAAAGGTCCAGTAGTCAGTTGCTTGTAAATGTCACGATAACCAGATATACGTGATTGAAGCCCTTTTTGGAATTTTATACTACTTTCTTAATTGGTATCTATTTTAAGAAAATGCTTTTAAAATTTGTTGGAAATCTGGATCCCAGCATATTTTTATCCGCTCTCAAAGAATCCGGTTCTTCTTGGCCGTCTTCATAATCTATCAAATTATTGATAATGTGACTGTCATTGAAAGCTTTGTCTTCAATCTAGCGCGGACAGCTGGAGCGTTGAGAGAAAGAAACTGAATGCGCATTGTCGGGATACTGTTTATGACAAATGAACAGAACGTCTTGAAGTGTCTACATTTCAGCGGCATAACGTACACTCCCGCATCAGGCAGGACTCTAGGAGCCCAGACTTGACAAACGCTAAATACGTATTTACCCAATTTATAAAATATTAAAGGCGAAACCTGACTTTCAGGGGGAGTCGTATTCTCCGTTACACCACTGGTAAATATATAGAAAACATTACAGTGGATCCAAAGCCATTGAGTCCTGTCACGGGGGGGGGGGCAGGACTCTAGCGGTCCAAGGCTTAACTTTACGCTAAATACGTATTTACCCAATTTGTAAAATATTAAAGGCAAAACTTGACTTTCAGGGGGGGTCCTAATATTCTCCTTTACACCACTGGTAAATAGATAGAAAACATTACAGTGGCGCCAAAACCACCATTCATACACCGCATGAAAAAAAGATCACACAAAAGAAATCGCATAAAAAAAGACCGCACAAAAACAGGTTCTACTGTATTTCTAATTCATTATTCTTTTGAGAAACGAGTACATTATACTTGTGGAAATATTTAACATGAAATTACCTTTCATCTAGTGCTAACAAAAAGTATTTTGTATTCTTCTCCTCAAAAACTACTTTACAGTGTTAAGCATAGCCAAGTAATTAAATGAAACAACCTGTAAACAAAGATGAAAAAATGTACATTTAATCAATTGTACATTTGCAATTGTACATTTTGTACAATTACATTTGTATATTCTAAATAAACTCCCATGCCTCTATTTTTTCCATTAATTTTTCGTTTATTAAGAGTGCAATTTCAAGTGCCCTTTCTCTTTTCTTTTTTTTTAGTACCACCAGGTTCCTAAATTCAAATTACTTAAAGTGTATTACTGTTAAACTATCATTTTATTCCTCAAATATTATGTTTATATTAAAGAATTACCTTAGACAATACTCATTGAATAAATTACTTTTAAAAAATTGCTCGCGTCAAATTAAATCTCAAAATCTGTTTCCCTAGAATGAAACTGTAACAAAGAATTACCAACTTCTACTTTGTTCATCCCTTTTGCGACGTTCTCCGTTGTAATTTGGTACTCAAACCTTAATTCTCTGCATTAATAAAGAGCTAGCTGACTATGGCCGTTTCCTGAACAAAGCGCCTCCTCAAAGTGAATTTTCCCCTAGTGAAGGAACACCCTTCTTAAAAATTCTATCGGTCTTTAAAAGGAAAGAAGAATTCTCAGTTAAGTACAAATGCGGCACTACAAGAAAACATGCACCTCGGGAAGAAATAAAAAGAAAAAATAATTATTGCACGAAGTCTGCGATGTGAATCTCTAGGAACAAAAGAAAGAGTAATTTTCTTCTTTCTCTCTTTCTTTCTCGAAATGAAAATGGAAAAAAAAGATCCACCGAGAGGAGAATGTCAGGGCTTATGTGGGCATAACAGAAAGAAAAAAAGAAGAATGTGCGAAACAATTTCGTATTACAAAGAAGAATGATATTGGAGGAAACGGAAAAATCTTTCGAATTAAAAGCGTGAGGGAATAAACAATTGGAGGGGATGAGGATAGCTTGAACCACAAACTCTGAAATGAATTTTAAATAAAGCAAGTTGGGTTGGAATTTAAATCTGAAGTGATTTGAATGCGAGAGGAAATATATTAGACCGAATTGAATACTACCCAATTTTGTGTAAAATCTACAAGATGATACAATCGCAGTGCTTAGAGCATTTGAAATCAACATTTTCTCAATTTCAATTGAAATTTAATGTTGAAACCATTGAAAACTGTTTGTACATTCTTTTAATTTTGAATTTAAATGACATATTGATACGGCACAGTTTCATTAAAAATATAATAATATATCAATTCCATTTTTTTTACCTACAGTATTTTTTACAATAGAAATATGTATTTATTTATGGAAAAAAATAATTTTTATAAGAGCGCACTACCAATTTTCATGGAAAAGAGTAATTTATATTATAGGAATATGCAGTTTTCCCCCTTTTTCATAGTAAATATTAATTGAAAAACTATTCGCGAAATTCGAATTCCTTCACGTGTTGGTAGTCGTTTCTTTCTTATACAAAGTATAATAGGATCTTCTCACAAACAGCCAACATTCATATTCAATTTCCAAACGAGAAACCCCTACTCCGTAACTTTCCTTTTATTCAAAATTTGAAATGCCCTTCCTCCCTTGTGCGTCGTTTGATTACGCTTTACTAATAATTTAGATATCCCATCAGCTTGTTCCTTCAATGTCAATTCGTATGTGTCATTCCTCTTACGTAATGTTGCAATACATATACATTGAAGTGCCACTAAATTAGGGATACCTACCTAGTAAAGAGTTGAACCTTCTCTGGCCTTGAAAACGGCTGCGACACGACGAGGCATAGATTCTACAAGTTTCTGGAAACGTTCCACGAGAATGACTTGCCAAATATTGGCTAAAGCTGTCCATACTTCAAAATGGTTCTTTCGTGCTGTGTGACGGCCTTTCACGCCTTGTTCCAAAACATCCCAAAAATTCGCAATAGGATTTAAATTTGGGCTTCTAGGTGGCCAATATATGACAGAAAAGTCAAAGGAATGCTCATGCAACAAGCCAGTAGAAAATCGAGACTCGTAAAAGGTACAGTTGTATTGATGGAAAACTCCCTTACCGTGCTGATAACAGAACAGCATAAGCGGATGGAGGGGATCACCCAGCAATTCTATGAACAAAATGGCATTGAGGGAGGTTGGTACACCCACCAAAGATTCCAAACAGTGCCATGAAAGAACAGCCGAAACCATTATTGAGCCACCATGTTCTTGTACAGTTCCAACCTAGCATGCAGTATCCATGGCATCATGAGCCTGACACCTTATTCTCAGCCTCCCGTCGGCATTAAGTCGTCAGAATCAAGACTCATAACTCCATGCTACTCGTTTCCAGTCCTCTACACTCCAGTCTCTTTGCTCTCTTGCCATGTGCACCGAGATGGCGAGGTATGAGCAATGATTGTCTCGTAGGATGACAGCTCCCGAAACATATTCGGTGAAGCGAGCGCTGCACAGTCCATTTACTGACTGTACGACTGGCACCGTCATTCAACTGGGTGGTAATTTGAGTTAATATTTGGCTGGCTAAGTACGATACGTCTGAACCATCTTTTACCACGCACTGTCAAGGCTAATTGTCTTTTGCAGTTTGCCCTATAGCTAGTTTTTTGTCCACCATCCATGCATTCTTGGTATACTCTTGACACTGCCAACCTTGAAAATCCTAGCTGTCTGACGATTTTGGAAATTGATTACCCATGCGAGGCGCACCTTCGATTCGTCAGCGATAGATGGCGCCTAAATCAAGAAGTTTGCCTATACTGGCAATTCCAAAACTAATTCAGAACAACCACATTACGTGCTATATATGCAGTTAGTTATCATAGCTTCCTCACTTACACATAAATGATACGCAGCGCAACACAATTTCCATAGCCCTTGCTATCCCTAATTCATTAGCACTTCAGTGTATACATACAAACATACATACATACATAAATACATATATATATATATATATATATATATTCCTTTCTATGTAGGGTGTTGAACTATTTTTTTTTTGTTGGTTACTATTTATTCATTAATTAAATTAAATTAAAGAATTAATATTTTAAAAACTGTATTAACATCATGTGTCATCCACTATAAGTTTAAAAAATTGTATTTGAAATTGAGTGGATCAATAAAAAGTATTTTATTAATGATTGAAAATTTTTAAACAAGATACACTAGAACCTGTTTTTGCGTGGGCTTTTTTTATACGATTTTATTTTTGTGCGACCGCATGAAAAAGAATTTCTGCAGTATTTCGACGAATTGGCTTGTTATATGTAAGAATTAATGAAATTTTGGGATATTTTTGTTTGTTATTTTTAGTTTTTACAACCAAAAAAAAGGTTGAATTTTATAAATAAATATATATAGGAGATATGAACACAGTAAAGGGGAAATTTAAAAAAAAGGTTTTAAATTTAAAATTAAAAAATTTTTATTGAATTTCCAAAAAAAATTAAAATAGTAATTTTAACAACAAAAAAAATTTTAACATATTTACAAAACTATACACAAATTTTCTTTAAAATACACACTGCTGGCCACCGTAAATGCAACACCCTGAAGGAAGCATGCAAATATCATGAAAATTTTCAACATGCATTAGGGAGGTGAATATACAAATGATTAAATTTCCGCGCAGAAACATCACGCTCGCCTGAGGCCACCTCAAACGCTATTTAAGGCTTGGGGATTTCGACGATTTCAAGTTCGGGAGTTGTGTTTTTTTTTGTGGTTTTTTTTAAAAAAAAATCAGTTATGTCTCGTAAAAAACAGCGATTAGCTTTTGATCAAGTATCCGAGTTCGACAGAGGAAGGATAGTGGCCTACCGAGATTGTGGATTATCTTTCAGGGAAATCGGTAGTCGTGTTAGACAAAACCAAACAACTGTAATGCAGATATGTGACCGTTGGATTGGGAAGGTACACGGAAACGCAGTGGTCGATCGCACCCCACCTAAATGCACCACTTCTGAGGCAGGCAAATTGTGAGCATGGCAGTGACGGATTGCTCAGTCACATCACGAACCATAGCACAGCACATTATAACGCCACATTCAGTGTCTGCGAGTACCATTCGACACCGTTTACAGGAGAGTGGTCTGTCCGCAAGACGTGCATTGTTTGGTCTACCCTTGACGCAGAACCACATACGTCTCCTCCTCCAATGGTGCGATGAAAGAAGGATGTAGGCGGCAGAATGGAACGAAGTTGTCTTTACTTACGAGTCACGCATCTGTCTACAACACCACGATGGTCGGATTCGAGTCTGGAGACACCGTGGAGAGAGGATGCTGAACAGCTGCGTTATGCACCGCCACACTGGTCCTGCACCGGGTTTATGGTAAAGGGGCGGTATTTGATATCAGTCTCGCACTCCCCTAGTACGCATTGCCGGTCCAAAACAGCCAGCGCACATCTCCGAGGTGTTGGGGCCAGTGTCCTTCCTTACCTTCAGGGCTTGGCCACAGCCATATTTCACAAGATAATGCGCGACCACACGTGGCACGCATTGTCCAAAGGTTCTTCGTCAATCATCAGATTTAATTACTTTCCTGGCCGGCTCGCTCTCCGGATCTTTCGCCGATAGAAAACATGTGGTCCATGGTTGCTCATCGATTGACCCAGATTACACCCCCAGCTGTCACACCAGATCAACTTTGTCAACGTGTGGAAGATGCTTTGTCTGCTGTACCCGGAGAACACATTTAAAGTCTCTTTGAATCAATGCTGAGGCGATTGGCAGCGATGATCTCCAACAATGGCAGCTACTCTGGCTACTGATTCTGGCAAGAACCACACTTCACAGAAGTCTATAAATTGAATCATTTGATACTTGGTCAACATGTTATCTACAAAATAAATTTTGTTATGATATCTCTTGTCTTTCTTGGTGTTGAACTTATGGTGGCCAGCAGTGTATATACAGAGAAAGGAACAAAAAAAATTCGTTGCAATGATCAAGTAAAATATAAGCATACACATATATACATACTCATATACATACAAAATATACACATACATCCATAGACAAATATACATAATCAAGCTGAAATTAAAAAATTAAACACACATACATATTCAAAAGAATCATAATCATTTTGAAAATATAAGTAGAATATAGAATAGGGTGTCCTGAACATAAGGTACAAGAGGGAATGGATGTATGAAAAGTTACTATTGAATTGTATTATATCATAAATGTTTGCAGCTATTTGAAGGTAAGAAATCAATCTTACATCAGTTGTAGGATTCTAAAGTACGGTTTTTAGCCAAGCAGGTTTGGAAGTTTTTCAAATAGAAATCATTAGTGTAGTAACACAGGAACACGTAATGTTCCGAATTCCCAGCAGATCCACAGAGACAAATAGAATTAGTTTTAATTTTTGACCCTGTGTAAGTAAGACATAAACGGCTCATGTTTAATTAAATACTGAATAATGAATTTTGAATAGAGGGATTAGTTTTAATATTTGGTATATGTTTGCATTTTTTGACTCATAATTTGGAATTAGAATTAATCCAATAACTCTCTCCTAATCTCCAAGGAGTTTTTCTTTCATGACTTTTATAATGAAGAAGTGAAGATCAGGTACACTCCCTTGTTTGCCACGGTATACAGTTATTTTGGCATATTGATCTGCTTTTTTCTTATTGATTATTTTATTAACCCAGCAGAGAGAGAGACATTGAAATAATTTCTATTGAGGAAAAGTTTATTTCTGATTTCATTTAAATATTGTGGAAAGATTTGCGTACATTGCAAACATTTAGTAAAAATAAAATGGAAGATAGACTGTCAGTAAAATTATGAATTCTTTGGTTCTGTTTTACAGCCCACACCCGACAAAGAAACTGATAGCAAAAATCTCTGCTTGGAAGACAGTATTAAAATATTCAAGCCTGAACGTGTGTTTCATGTAGAACCAGTGGTGGACAATGCACACGACGCATCCTACCATAGATCGCATCCTGGACCCATCCGTGTACACCTCGCACTTGGAAGGGCTCTTAAAAGGATTACACTGAGCAATTAGATCACAAAAATTTATAGTATTTAATGGATTAGATTTATCAATTTCACTATATATGGGATAAAACTAGTCAGAAAATTAAGTATTTCGTATATTCCATATTTACTATCGTAACGGGTCTATTCACGTTTCTACTAATCCTCTTGGGTGAAATAATCTTTTTAACTGTGATTTCAGTTGAAAACCGTGTGACGGGGCTTTATCGCGATTTCCACTAATTGTCCTCTTGGGATTCTTTGAACAAGAATGGCAATTCTTTCCAAACAGCTCAAGAAGAGAACGTATGTATGCAAATTAGGAATTATATATATATTGGAATGTTGGCATTCGCGAGGGTTGCTAAGTGGAAAAGTAATGCTAGAAGTGATGGCTAAGTAAATTAAGATAAAGTGTAGAAGAGGAGTCTTCATTCTCGGAGTTGGCCTAACGGTACCGGTGTAGATAAGCCAAAAGTGGGTCCGAGACCTACAGAGCATTGCCTAAGCCAGAGCCAGCCAGATTAAAGTCTGACTTGACGTTTTAAGGACCGCAGTTGTTTACTCAGGAAATAGCAGTAACTGATTCATCCAAACTATAAGGATAGTGTGGATACTATTAGATTAGGAATTAATACATAAATATAGATTCAGTGGTTAAGTGCGCTAACTATCAGTAATACGTGTTGCGTCTACTCACTCGTGATCAATATCCTCTTAGATAAGTATTGTTGTTGCATTGTATATCAACTAAGATTATAATAAACTGATTTTAGTATGGCAGATTTTAGTGGTTCTTCCTTCCTTCCCTCCGACATAGGTCGCGTTAATAGGGGAGAAAGGATGTCCCCAATGTAGGGGGCACCACAACCGCTTTCCGACCAAAGAAAAGGTCAGATGCAGGGGTAATAATAGCGCAAGGTGCAAAGTGCGTAAATTTGGGAATAGTTGATTTGCAAATAAGGATTCAAGAACTTTCAAAGCAGTGGGGTTTTTTCATGTCATCGAAGGTATGCCGTATCAGTGTGTAGGGGATTTCATGAAGGCCACGAAAATATCTTTAGATTTTGAGCAAAAAACGTTGGTGATTACGAATTCGGAGATTAAGACGGTATCAAGAGTAGATGAGTAAGAGGTTGATCTATCTGAAAGAAATTTGAATGAAAGTCAGAAGCAGAAATTACATGCATTGTTTAGGAGTTTTGGAGGGCTATTTTCGTATAAGCCGGAACTTACCCATGTGTGGTATCATGAGATTGATACGGAGGATAATCCAACAGGGGCGTCGAGGCCGTAAAGATATGATAGGGTTAAGCCGGAAATAATCGACTATCATGACAACAAGATGCTGGAAGAGGCAAAGATAATGCCTATTCAGTCCCCATATGCATCACCGGTAGTGTTGTGCCGCAAAAATAATGGATTACTTCCAGAGTCACCAGAAGCTTAACGCGATAACTGAAAATGTCCTTGTTATCCACTATCACTCAAAGAGGATTTAATGATGAATATACCGAACACGAAGGTCATGTCAACGCTCGATCTTAGGTGGGATATTTTCAGTTAGCGGTGAAGCCCAGGGATATCCCTAAAACGGCATTCGTAACAAAGAATGGCACATACGCATTTACGAGGATGCCATTGGGTCTCTCCGGGGGGAGCGGTTCCAAATTTTCAGAAGGTGACATTATCCTTAAGCTAGTAATTGAGAAGTTTGTTTCCATCTACATGGATAACGTCATCATATCGTCACAATTAGTATTGGTCTCTAGAAGGCTTCGTGTAGTTAATCAGTCTTCTGTTATATTCTCTGGGCAGGCTTTTCCATGGTACGGGATACTTCAAATGTTTTTACGGTGTTATAGTCCACCGAATGGCTTAGGTGTGGCCATTCTGTATTAAAATTGTATGTTTTCTTTTCTTTACAGTTGTTTTCGACTCTTCTAAAATATGACAGATTATTATTTTTACTAAAAAAGCACAAGTAACACAAAATTATCAAGTTGAATACTTGAGCAACTAAGAGCGACTCCTAGACCGTGGAGCGAGGACGTATTCAATGCAGCAAGCAGGGAGCATATGTGAACCGACGAATCTGAAACCGACGTATGTACTTAATTTATTCGTGACCAAGTCCCACGCCGTCGTGAAACATGATCACAACTCGAGAGCCCAATACCGTGGAAGAGCGGGATGATGTGTCAATAGCCAATCCCGTTGTATCGTAGGAAGAGCTGATCACTAACATTTATTCTTCCCTTCAGTCGGCGTTTGGGGAAAAACCGCTGGCATCGCAGTGATCACCTTTTCCCCTACAATGACAGTGAAACGTGTTAAGCGTCACCATGCCCTTCCATTGAAGATACATATGTCGTCTACACATTTATCGAAATATTTGCTCAAGTAAACACAGTCACATTGACCATGAAAAACCCAATCTCTAGTCTCAAGATGGCGTTGGTGTTTCATAAATATGTTTCTTTTAACAAGTGCATCTTAGGTCTTACTAAAGGTGGTCCCCCCTAAATATCTGGTGGTCCACGGGTAGATAGGGGTCGACTTAATGCTCATTCCGGTTCCAGCATGATAACTCGAGACTCCATGCTGTTTTTAACACTCCTCAAAAATTTAGTAGGAAAATTTTATCCTATCCTCCCTATTACCCTGTCTTGGTACCAATTATCATCTGTTTCAAATGTTGACCAACTGTCCAAGGTGAAAAATCTTTGATTATGTTGATCTTGTAAAAATTGCCATCCAAGACTTTTAACACTCTAAATATTAGGACTTTTATCGACGTGAGATTCATTTCCTACCAGAAAGATGACAAAAAGTCAAAGATAGTAATAACAACTGAGCACACTATTAGAATACATACATTCAGTATTTTTTTCCACTTTCCTCATCGTCAAAAAAAGGAATAGAAATTTTGAACTTTCTTAATATACAGGGTGAAGAAAATTAAACTGACTGTACTTAGAGGCAACGTAGCATTTGTAATACTGAACAGATCCAAATCAAACTTCAGATACGATTTATGTAGATAAGGAGGATAGTTAACCAGAAAGAGTAACAGTTGGAATGTTTGACGATAGATGGCAATGAAATCAAGTACATTAAGAGTGTTAAGCACATGGCCCGTAGCAATCATTTGTACGGCGCACAGATTGTTGAAGAATGTCCAAAAAAATCTTAAATATTTACTACATATTCAATTAGCTGAAAAAACTTAACAATTATTCATTTTTAGCTCTTTATATTCAACATCTCTATCAAAACCAAGTGATAGTATAAGAAAAACACAGGTGAAGCAAACAAATTTTGAAGTCAATTCCTACTTAGGTCAACAAAGAAAAATTTTATTTAAGTTAATTAAATTTAATTAATGAATATTTGAAAAAAACTATAACAACATTAAGTGTCATCCACTACAAGTTTAAAAAAATTATTTGAACTTGAGTGGATGAATACAAAGTATTTTATTAAGGTATCCGACTAGGTTGAAAAAGTGTTTTTTGACAAAAATGTCGAATTTTTTATGATTGTAAAACAAAGCCCCAACCTTTAAGATTCCAAAACAGTCTTTATTTTAATTTTACGTAAATTAGAACTCTAGATATAGCAATTTTAATAAGTCATAGTAGTTGAAAACGAAACCGGAAGTAATGTCATCTGTACCGGAAGTGAGCGACATATGCAGTGTTTAATTATTATTTCCCTAAAATGGAATTTCAAAAACCAAAATTTTAATTATCTGTTTACTAAGCCACAGTTTGCTAATAATTATTTCAAACAATTTTGTTGCAAACGATTGGCAACGGAATTTTAAGACTAACACTATTCCGTGTGTTTGTTTACATTCGACGTTAGATTTACCACGCCTATCTTAATCCTGTTTTTCTATATTTTGCTTTATTTTTAGAATTTAAATTATTTTAATTTAATCTTAAATTTATTTTACCTGAAATCATGGGTAAATGTCGTTCATATCGTCCCCGTAAAAGAAAGTTTCATGGAAACCAAAATACATGCACTGAAACTGCTTCATGCATGGAAGAAATTATGACCGCCAGTTCACTAAAGCTGCAGCCATGTAATCAGGTAAATAATGATGAAAGTAATATTTCAGAACATTTAACTGGAAACAGGTTGATTGATCTGGAAATTTTAATTGGTATTTTTGCTTTATTGTGTTGCCCAACAAAAAAGTGTACAGCAGGAAGCCTTTATCTGGTAGAAGATTCAAGGTTTGGATTATCTTCAAACTTTACTTTGCACTGCAAAATTGCAGTTTCATATCGGCAGTTTGTACTTCTAAAAAGTTAAACAAAATGAATGAACTCAATACTCGTTTTGTTTATGGCTTAAGATTGATAGGTAGAGGTGTTTAAGCAGGAAGAAAACTTTGTGCTGTTTTGAATCTACCTCCCTTTCTCTCAAAGCTTGCATTCCACCAACAAGAAAAAAATCCTCAGTGCTGCTACTTCCATTGGAGAAAAAATAATGAATGACGCAGCAAAAGGTATTAGGCAATTAAAAAAATCTATACATGATACTGTAAATTGGGGTGTTTCGGTGGATGGTACCTGGCAGCGTCGTGGTTTTGCTTCGCTAAATGGTTGTGTTAGTGCAATATCTGTTGATACTGGGAAAATTGTTGACTTTGAAACTTTATCTCAGTTTTGTAGAAAATGCAATTCAAAGACGGAGCAACAAAATGTGAAATTGCGGTGTAATCATCATAAAGGATCTTCATCCAGTATGGAACCGGTTGGGGCTTATCGAATTTTTGAGAGGTCGGAAGATCATAGAATGTTACGATACACTGACTATTATGGGGATGGAGATTCCAAAGCTTTTGATGCCGTGAAGGACATTTACGGGAAAGATTCTGTTACGAAGCTAGAATGTATAGGGCATATTCAAAAAAGAGTTGGAACAAGGCTTCGAAAATTGAAAAGCAGAAATAAAGGACTCGGGGAAAGGTAAATTGACTGATGGTTTAATTAATAAGCTACAGAATTACTATGGAATTGCTATTCGAAGCAATATTGGGAACTTGGACAAAATGCAGTCTGCTGTTATTGCTGCCTTCTTCCATTGTTGCTCATCAAAACATCAGCCAAAACATGGACAGTGCCCTGTCGGAGCTGAAAGTTGGTGCAAATTTCAACTAGCTAAAGCTTCTAATATTGTGTTCAGGATAAATCCTTGGGACTGCCACAAAATATTATTAACATGATAAAGCCAGTTTATATGGATTTGCGTGCCAGAAATCTTTTAAAGAAATGTTTACACGGCAAAACTCAAAATCCAAACGAAAGTTTTAATGCAATTTTGTGGCAGATATTACCAAAAGAAGTTTTCGTTGAGCATCAAACATTGCGTTTAGGTTCTTATATTGCTGTTGTGCAGTTTAATAATGGCTTTCAGAGATTAATTTCCATATTAAATGAAATGGGTATTGTTTCGGGTTATTATACTGTACAGGGACAAAAAACCTTCGATAATGAGCGCATTGCAGATTCGAAACGTCACTCACTGCCAACAGCAAAAACCTGCAGAAGAAAACTTAGGGCCATTCGAAAAAAAGAAATATAAAAATTGAGGAAGAAGAAGGAATTACATACAAAACTGGAGAATTTTAAGTTGTTTTTTAATATTTACTTTATGTAACTTATAAGTATATTTTTTAAATGTGTTTTTTGAAGAATGAAATTTTCACGATAATTTTTGCACGAAAACTGTGATATCTCCAAAACAATTATATAAAATTCAATGAAATTTGCAACACTTATGTTATAAGCCCTTGAAAATGTAGCAAACCGCAGGTTTTAAGATACTTACATTTAATCACATTTTATAGTACTTTTTAGCTTAGAATATAGAGTAATTTTGACGAAAAATCATTAACGTGAAGTTCGAATGCTTATTAAATATTTATTTTTGAAAATATTTTTTAACCTGCGGTTTGTGACACTTCAGGTGGATCAATGAATATATCAATGCAATTAAAATTACATTATGTCCAATATATTTTTTTTTGCTGTTTTTCCTAAAATTAAAATTTTTTTTAAAATTTTATAAAAATAATTTTTTTTTTCAAAAACAGAGGTGATGCATGGTATTTATTTGATACTTATAACTCTTTAAGCCTATTCATGTTCTTTAAAACAGTAAAATTCTTCTGAAAATCAATTTTGAAAAAATTGGTCTTCGAACCTAGTCGGGTGCCTTAACGCGATTGAAAATTTGAACAAGATATACATATAAATGTATATAGAGAGAGAGTAAACGAAAAATAAGGTGAGAGAACGAAAAGAGTGAAAGAAAAACGAAATATTCCTGACTGATAACAAAATTGTTCAAGAAAAATGTCAAATAGAGTGTGTGTTTTTTTTTCCCATGAAATATGTAATCGAATAATATCTTCTTGACATATGTCGTAATGCTTTTAATGTACCATAGCAGTATAACATTAATCGTCATTAAGAACATCATACATATATGGAGATACCGAAGGATTAATGAGACAAGAAAAATTAAACTATATCAAGCTGGTACTGAAAAACAACAGTCCATGTATATGTCGCAGGGAAAGGATTAAATTTCATCAACCCCTGAGGGAGATGATGAATTCGCGCAAGATGTTAAAATAAGAACTCTGTAAGGTGATTGCACTAAGGAAAGTAAGTGATTTGATCAAATTCCTAATCTGTTTTAGTGAAATGATAATATTGTCAAGAGTTTAAAAGTGTTCACATTTAGCAAATATGGTGCATTATTAAAAGTAGAGTAATACAACAATAATTATTGAATTACAAATTATTTATTCGAGATTAATTAACAAAATAATTGAATAATAAAGGTGGTATTTTTTTTAAAAAAGGGTATTTGTAGTAGAATTTTAAACATTTTTTTTTAAATTATACATTAATGTAGAACTTCAGAAATATCCTGCTTTATTTGTAACACCATTTTTACAGTTATTATTTTCCTTTTTAAAATAGCTTTTTTTTTATTATCAAAAAGCTTTTTTTATCTATAAAGAGGGCGTGGTCGAACTCCCTAGTTTGTTTGCTTACATTTTTCAATTTTTTTATCCAGTGCATACAAAAGTGATATATCAATCGAAAGATAATATAATTCAACGAATATAACTAAAGAAAACTAAAAAATTATATTTAGGTCATTTTGTTTCGGAGCGTCGCGTCAAAAACCCGGCACTGCCTGGCACAGACGAGGAAAGGGGGGAGGTAAAAGGGAATGGGGTAACAAGCGAAAACAGAGCTCTACAAATGCTGACTTGTCCATTTCATCATTTCATTAAAACAGTTTGGGGATTTGATCCAATCACTTACTTACATCAGGAAAATTACCTCAAAGAGACGTTATTTTATCATCTTGCGTGAATTGATCATCTCCCTTAGGGATTCGGTGAAATCCCTAATTTCATCATTTTCCTGCGACATATATAACTATAACTCAAGAAAGTGAATCGGTGGTGCCTACGAGTTACGAGATGATATCCAAACAAGGAAAACTTTTCCCTGAAAGTGAATTTATAAAGGAGTGTTTATCAAAGTTACATTCAGAAATTGTTTATCCAGGTAATGCATGTGAAGGCTTTTCGAGCAAACAGATATACCATTATGGAAAGAATTGTTGAATTGGCCGATAATTTAAAATATCAGAGAAAAGCAAAATGATGTAGTTTCGAAGCTTTTTTTTCTTACTGTGTAGAGCGAGAGTACGATTATTAGAATTATAGCTGTGATTTACGAGCACACGAGGCAGATTTCAATATTTTTGAAGAATTATTAGAATTAGTTCTGATGATAAAGGTGTATTTGAGTTTTTTTACTTGCAAAAAGAACCTACTTCTGTCAAAAGTAACTTATACACACAGGTATAGATAAAGCTTTTTCTATGACAGGAAAAATAAAATGTGGTTTCATAACATCCAAGATTCATCATAGAAATTGGGTTATACATTAACAAGTATTATGTGTGAAGATTATGAACATGTAAAACACGTGTTAAATGATCATAAGAAAATCATTAATTTCTTAAGACTCAAATCAACGACAGTTTTCTGCATTCGTAAGTGAATCCAACACTTACTGGTATATATAACAAAACTATAAGCTGTTTTTACATTAAATACCGAGATACCATTGGCTATCCTGCTCTAAGGTTCTTACTAAATACTGGTTCCAATACTGGAATTTAAAAAAAAGGAATGTGCCCGTTGATAATCGGTGAAACTCCAGATACAATCCTGTTTTTGAGTCCACATGGTTACCCCTTAATCGGTTTGCCCGTACACCGCACGGGCTACCAAAAGTTGACCGCAACCTGTTTGATAGCACTAATATTTTCTCTTTCCATCTCTTTGATTTGCACATACTTTTAATTCTTGTAGTGAGATTGGTATTGCTAGTATTTTTAAGAGATGCAGATTGTTCATGATATTCAAATGTTTCTCATCCAGGACTTTCTTTGTGGTGAAGGCTGAAATTTTTTTTTAAGGCAGTAATTTAGATTCTTGAAAATTTTCAATACAGAACAGGGATTGACAATACGATGTGCAGTTTGTTGCTTGAGAAGAAATGAAAAGGGAAAGATAATCCAAAAAAAAAGCCGGTATAATTCTGTCCCGATTGCAATGTCGGACTTTGAATTATACCATACTTCAAATTGTGTGTGCATACGCAAAACCCTTAACCGTTTGAAAAAGAGGTAAGAATATGAAATTTTGTTGTAATTACGCGAGATAAATTCTCTTTTAAAATATATAAAACATTATTCATGGAATGCAGAGTGTACTTATAAAAGGCAAACATTTAGGGGGGTTTGTGTTCCACAGTTTTAAATTACAAAATTGTATGTGTGAAAATTTTAAAACTGAAAATTAAAATAAAATTCTCCCATTTTCTCATTCTATCAAGTATTATGCTTGTTAAATGCAATAAAAAAAATGTGCCTTATTTTTAAACATTTTAGGCAAAAAAATTTACCGTTTAAGAAGTAAAAGGATTTATCGGTAATAGTCCTTGTAACAAGACACACAACTTAAATTTTCAACACAGCAAGGAGAAAATCAGATCATTACAAGTATGTGCAATAACATTAAAGCATTCAAATGGGGGCTAATTGTATAGGAAGAGGATTTAAAAATGAAAATTTAACTTACTTTTCTACATTAAAACCGATCGAAATAGCCTTAGATGAAACCGTATCTTTTAAAATTATGCTGAAAAAATATTAAGCTTTCCAAATAAATTTCAAATCAAGATTTTAAGATTTTAAAGTATAGGGGAAAAGAGTTTTGTTTGTTCTCCTCAATTTATTCAATAGATATAGAATCAACATCTAATGAGATGCAAATGGAGGTAATTGATATACAGTGTTATTCAGAATTAAAGGCGATGTTGGCGTACCAGAATTTTACAAATATTTACCTGCTGAGTCTGAAAACACTCGAAAATTTGCATATTAGATAATTTTTTTATTTGGTTGTACGTATCAGTGTAGACAGTTATTTTCACTTATGAAAGGAACTAAGCCTCCTAACTGATCTAGAATTACTGACAACCATCTTGGATCTGTTTTGAAAACAATCACTGCAAACAAAATTTCTTTCGAAGTAGAAACGAAGATAGCAGAGAAGAGATGTTGAGTGTCGGGGGAAAAACATTAAAAAATTATAGTTGTTTTTATTATATCAACATATTTTATCGAAATAAAGATTTTTTCTGCTAGATTATTTTTATGGTTCAGCCTGTTGCCCACGTAAACTTAAAACTTGTTAAGTTTTCCCATATCGATCTTTAAGCTTAGTGCCCTTGAAGTAAATAGTAAGACAAGAATTCAGGGTTTTTTAAAAAACAAACACATTAATTTTACTTATTATATTCATATATATTCGATGTGCCTATTTGTGGGTTAACAACATGGTAAAGACATATCACCGCTTATCAATGAATGCACTCAACATTTCTGATGTAATGAAAGAAACGCGAAGGACGATATCGACTCTCTCAACTTCACTTCATTATTTATTAGTCCTTTATTCACGCGATCTATAAGGAAACCTCATACCCAGAAGCCCACATTCGGATACGGTGATCTGGATGGCCAAGCTGTCCTGTACTACGAAATTTACACACAATGAGGCATTCGTCAGAGAAGTTTTATTAAATCAAAAGTTTTCAACTTACCACCTTGTAAGCAGTTAGTTACTCCATCTTGCATTAAAACAGTGGCGTCCAAACGGCTCATTGTCTTAGCACAGGGACAATTTGTTCTTCTAGAAGTTTGCTGCACATTGCTCATTTGGTACTGTATACTTAACTGATCCCTTTAAGGTATCCGACAACGTTTGGAACCGCGATTTTGCAAAAGCGTATAAATGGATAATACTTATGATATTTAGGGTCGCTTAGATTAGAAAACGTATATAAAATTGTTTTAAGAATATTATTACAATAAAAAATCATTTAAGTACAATATTTTCACAAAAAATGAACATAGAATGACCCATATTCAAAACATTCTCCTTTTATGAAAAATCTTTCTATTGTAATAATATCTTGCCTGTGTATAGCTCAGACCTCTGTACAGAGGCTGAACTAGAATTTTTGAAATGTATAACTTAGAAGTTGATTTATACACATATTTTACTACAACACAGGAGAGAAATTTTAAGAAAAAAACGCCGATAGTTATTTCAATGGTGGTATCTCTGAAAATAATGCGAATTTTTTAAAAGTCCTAATTCAGACTCTCTAAAGGGTCTTTATTTATATAAGAAAAAATATTATTATAGAAGCATTTTTATAAAGGAAACCTTTTTAAAAAAAAGGTTATTCTAATTTAAATTTTTTTGCCAAAATATTTTTTTAAAAAATTTTTTTTTTTCATTGTCCAAAAATAATTTTATACATGTATTCTATACAAATGACACTAAATATCAAAAAATTTATCCATTTTTTTTTTAAAAAGCTTCCAACCCGTAGTCGGATCCTTAAGAATATTTTCGAAGGTGGGCTCAGAATGAAACCGCGTGAATCTTACCTTTTTGTTATTATAATTTAAAATAGTTACCCTTTGGGCTAATTTTTTGGGATAGGGACCCTTCAGTTTTAAATCTGCCGAAAATAATGGAGAAAGGTTATAATATTACAATCATTCTGACAAAGCATTTTTTGCCCTTCTTTAATTTTTTGGGCACTTGGGATATCCGTCATAGGGTATTATCTTTTTTATAGCGTAATCAGTTTTTGTATTGGTATATGATTTTTTACCACACAGCACCATCTATCAATAGATATTCCAACTATTAATTTCGTCCCCATGATCTGTGTAAAAAACAAGTAATATAAAGAAAGATTTTCAGTCAATTCCTACTTAGGTCAAAAAAAAATTTTTTTTTACTTTTTATTAAATAATTACATCTAATATAAATATGTACACACCTATGACAGAGTCAAAAATTTTAAAGAGCGAAATAAAAGCGATTTTCCTTGCAATTTTCCTTTTCCCCTTTCTTATAGGGTGTTGGCTATTATTTTGTTTTTACGTTTATTCATTAAAATTTAATTTTTCCCAATAAAATAGTTTGGTAAAAATAAATCACATTCTCCCGAAATTAATCATCCCCGGTGGGATTCAACCCAAACTTTTGGGCAGAAGTCCAACATATCCATTTCTCACAGCATACAAAAAAGCTATTTTCCTTTTTATATGTGCTTTTGACTATTATTTTTGTTTGTTACTATTTATTCATAAGTAAATGAATTAATATTTGAAAAAACTGTATTAACATTATGTGTCATCCACTACAAATTAAAAAAAATGTATTTGAATTTGATTGGATGAATAGAAAGTATTTTATTAATGATTGAAATTTTGAACAAGATATATATATATATAGAGAGAGAGAGAGAGTTAGATATATTGTAAGCTAATAGTAGGAATTGAAAAAATGAATTTGAAGTTTCATTCACATCTGTTCCGTAAAACTGAACTACGTTTCTGAGAACCAGCAGAGGCAACGGTAGCCTAGTGGTCATGGGGTCATGGTCACGGACTCGCGGTCGGCGTCATGAGTCCTGACCCTAGTGCACTGTGTAGAGACGCTAATGTCTAGGCTCAAAGTCCTCCCGTTAGAGTGGTATGAAAGTTTCGAGAAAGGGTGTCAGCTCAGATGTCGTCCTCATGATTTGATTATTGTTTAAAATTATGAAATCCGTCACCAATAGCCCTCGTGTTGCTTTATAGTTAAACACTCACTAATTCATCAAAAGCAGGCATGTCAAAGACGGGCTCCTCAGACTACTTATTACTCTATCTTTTACAGTCACTAGAAGTGATAGGTGTTTTGAGGATGAGAAATGATCCTCGCTTTCATATTAAACAGGTGAGTCATCTTCAGCATACGTATAGATAGAGATAGAAAGATTATATAATCTTACATATATATATTTTTTAAATATTTTTCACTATCAGATTATTACGATCCCGAGTTTGGTTCCAAACTTTGAGAAAACTTAATTTACTATAAACAAAATGTGTTAATTATTATTGAAGATTAACTGTCAGAATTATTTATTCGTATTTTTATAGTTACAAAATAAAAATTACTTTTATTTACTTTTAATTGTTACGTTCTGTAACCATATGCATTTGTCACTTTTATTTAATTTTAAATAAGCATTATATTTGTAGTGGTGTTCCGTAACAAATATTAACACTTGGGATACATGAAGACTGGCTAAAGAAACAAAGATGCATCAAAAATTATAT
This sequence comes from Trichonephila inaurata madagascariensis, assembly GCA_019973955.1. Classification (NCBI taxonomy): domain Eukaryota; kingdom Metazoa; phylum Arthropoda; class Arachnida; order Araneae; family Nephilidae; genus Trichonephila; species Trichonephila inaurata. The sequence continues at coordinate 133,035 of BMAV01015960.1, forward strand.
CTCATAATGGAAAATGAGCTTTGGTTAATTCGGGTATAGACAACAATTAGTAGATGACTGTGACAACAAATACACTGCTGGCCACACAGTAAATGCAACACATAGAAAGACAAGAGATAGCACAACAAAATTTATTTTGTAGATAACATGTTGACCAAGTATCAAATGATTAAATTTATAGACTTCTGTGAAGTGTGGTTCCTGCCAGAATCAGTAGCCGCCATTGTTGGACATCACGGCTGCCACACGCCTCGGCATTGATTCAAAGACACTTTGGATGTGTTCTTGGGGTACAGCAGATCAAGCAGCATCCACACGTTGCCAAAGTTGATCTGGTGTGGCATCTGGGGGTGTAATATGGATCAATCATTGAGCAACCATGGACCACATGTTTTTTATCGGCGAAAGATCCGGAGAGTGAGCCGGCCAGGAAAGCAATTCAATCTGGTGATTGACGAAGAACCTTTGGACAATGCGTACCACGTGTGGTCGTGCATTATCATGTTGAAATATGGCTGTGGCCAAGCCCTGAAGGTAAGGAAGAACAACTGGCTCCAACACCTCGGAGATGTAGCGCTGGCTGTTTAAAGTACCGGCAATGTGTACTAGAGGAGTGCGAGACTGATATCAAATACCGCCCCATACCATAATACCCGGTGCAGGACCAGTGTGGCGGTGCATAACGCAGCTGTTCAGCATCCTCTCTCCACGGTGTCTCCAGACTCGAATCCGACCATCGCGGTGTTGCAGACAGATGCATGACTCGTAAGTAAAGACAACTTCATTCCATTCTGCCACCCGCATTCTTCTTTCATCTCACCATTGGCGGTGGAGACGTTTGTGGTTCTGCGTCAAGGGTAGACCAAGCAATGGACGTCTTGCGGACAGACCACTCTGCTGTAAACGGTGTCGAATGGTACGCGCAGACACTGAGTGATGCGTTACAGACTCATTGTGCTGTGCTATGGTTCGTGATGTGACTGAGCGATCCGTCTCTGCCATGCGCAGAATTTTCCTGTCCTCACGTGAAGTGGTGCACTGAGGTGGATGCGATCGACCACGTCGGTCCGTCGTACCCTCCTGCATCCAACGGTCCCATATCCATTACAGTTTTTGGTTTCGTCTAAAACGACTACCGATTTCCCTGAAAGATAATCCACAATCTCGGTAGGCCACTATCCTTCCTTTGTCGAACTCGGATACTTGATCAAAAGCTAATCGTTGTTTTCTACGAGACATAACTGATCGTTTTTTGAAAAACCACACAAAAAAACACAACTACCGAACTCGAAATCGTCGAAATCTCCAAGCCTTAAATAGTGATTTGAGGTGCCGCCACAGGCGCGCGTGATGTGTGTATGCTCTGAAATTCTAATCATTTGCATATCTCACCTCCGCTAATGCATGTTGTAAATATCATGTTATCTGCATGCTTCCTTCAGGGTGTTGCATTTACGGTGGTCAGCAGTGGATATAGAGATTTCGTGATATTTTTTTAAAGATATTTTCAAAAAAAATCAGTAATTAATTCAAATTTTAGATTCGTATCATCTTTCATCTCAACTATTTTTAAATATTGCGTTAGAGCTCAACTGTAGAAGGCGCTGCGAAAACGTGAGTATGTAAGGATGTAGTGGAGTTTACGCCCACACACACAAGAGTGAGACACAGTAAACGAAGATATGTGGCCCCCCTGTTGCGAGTTCCCCAAATTTCTGAGTATTTTAATTAGCGTATAATAATTATATATTTTAAAAGTGTGTAATAAAGACCTGTTTATATTTGTAAAGAAGAGTGTGGAAGTGAATGATTTTGATTAGTGACGGAGATATATTCCCTCCTGACCTAAGAAAATATAAACATGAAATCACTATGTATAAATACCGGGTTCGAGTGAGTCTACAACAATTGATATCATATATGTTACCACCTAAGTGCAGAAATCAGTTAATATGTAGATTAGCTAGGTAATCTCTCTTCTCATTAACTAGAGTAATCCTTTAAGGTATTCGACTACGTTCAGAAACGTGATTTTTCAAAAGCGTATAAATGGATAATATTTATGATATTTAGTGTCACTTAGCTTAGAAAATGTATATAAAATTGTTTTAAGAATAGTATTACAATAAAAAATTATTTAAGTACAATATTTTGACAAAAAATGAACATTGAATGATCAATATTCAAATTATTCTCCTTTTGTGAAAAATGCTTCTATTATAATAATATTTTTCCTGTATATAGCTCAGATATCTGTACCGAGGTTCAACTAAAATTTTTGAAATATATAACTTAGAAGTGGGTTTATTCATGTTTTACGACATCGGAGAGGAGAAATTTTAAGAAAAAAACGCCGATAACACTGGGCAACAAAAAAGAAAAAATTTTTTGTCTCATCAAGAAAAATATGTGATTCTGATAGCATTTTTTCTCCTGAATTCAAATATGATATCGGTTTTTCTTCATCACGCAAGGTTTTTGAGAGACAGGCATTTATAATTTGAAACACTTTAATAATTTCTACATTCTTAAGTACACAATATCCGAACATTTGGACTCACCTAGAAATTAAGAAATCACGATTTTCTTTTATATTTCGCCTGTGGAGTATCCCTCTTGATGGTCCAACAATAATCGGCCAGCATATTAGCATTCCATTTGCCTTGATATCTCTTTTCTATCGCTGAAATCTGATGAAAGCGTTCCCCGTGCTCATCGCTCACTGCACCAAGATTTTCCGGGAAGAAATCTAAGTGCGAGTGCAGGAAGTGTATTTTTAAGGACATAGTATAGCCCAAATTTTTATAAGATGTTATAAGATCATGAACAATATCACGGTAATTTTCCGCCTTTAGATTTCCCCAAAACTGTGAGTTACATTTTTGAATGCTTGCCACGCTGCTTTCTCCAGTGGATTTAATAGTTCCTCAAACTTCTCATCATGCATTAGTGATCGTATTTGTGGACCCACAAATATCCCTTCTTTAATTTTTGCTTCACTAATTTTAGGAAACTTCTGTTTTAAGTACATGAAACCAGGAGTATTGTCCATGGCTTTCATGAAATTCTTCATTAATCCTAGTTTGATATGTAACGGAGGTAGATACACATTTTTAGGATTACACAATGCGTCATGTTTCACATTTTTCTGTCCTGGAATGAATGATTCGCGTTTAGGCCATTCTTTTCTGATGTAATGGTTTTTTCTGTCCCTACTATCCCAAAGACACAAAAAACAACAGTATTTTGTGTAACCAAGCTGCAAACCAAGAATGAGTGCAGTTACCTTCAAATCACCACAAATATTCCATTCATACACAGCATATTGAAGTTTTGCCAATATAAATTGAAAGTTTTCATATGTCTCTCATACTAGCAGAGTGAGCCACAGGTATTGATGAGAATTTATTTCCATTATGCAGAAGCACTGCTTTTAAACTTGCTTTGGAGGAATCAATGAACAAGCGCCATTCTATAGGATTATGTTCAATACCAAATGTCTCCATAAGAGAAGAAATGTCATTACAAAAAATTAAGCCATTTTCTTCTGAAAAATAGTCTTTACATTGAGAATGACGACTACGCGATAAGTACATATCTTTGTATTCTTTTGAAGAAGACTCCATCCTTTTAGTCGGAACCAAGCATTTCAGAGTGTTTTTTGGATAATTTTAAATCTCGTATGAGATCGTTAAGATCTTCTTGAGTCAATAAATGAGGCTCTGATGAACAGCTTGGTTCAAAAGTTGTATCACCACAAACTGTTTCTTCTTCTTCTTTACTTCTATCGGAATCTGAGCTCTCTTCATCTAATGTCACATGTTCTGGAGGCTTTGGTATGGGCAATTCTTCGTTGTGTGGAACTGGTCTCATTGCAGATTGCAAGTCAGGGTACACCACTGTATGTTTTGATTTTGACGTAATCCCTTTAATGTTTGTTAAGCAGAAATAACAGTCAGAGGAGTGATCTTTGGGTTCCCTCCAAATCATAGGGATAGCAAATAGCATGTGGAGTGTGCCATTCTTCCATGCAGTGAGAAGCCTAGTGCACGATAAACAACAGATATGTGGGGCCCATGTCCTTGTTTGGTCCCCCACTTTACACTCAAAATAAAGTTCATAACACTTTTTTACTAATGGAGTAAGGTTTCGCCTTTGGGACTTGAGCGTCACTTCACCGCATATATAACAAAAGTTGTAATGATGATTTAAACAAGCTCTATGTATTTTGTAACTAACAACAAATTAAAAGAATTAAATTTGTAAATACGTAACATACAACAATCCAGACACAAAGCACTCACAATTACGTGTTTACTGGTTCATTACTATCTCACAACTGACATCGTTCTAATGAATGAATGCATGCTAGTCTAGACCATGTCTGTTGTGTCTGGTGCCAAAGTGTCTGTACATGTCTGAACTTGCACAACAGTAGCAATGATACCATTTGAGTTAGCTCATGTGGTTCCATCACATTTACAATGCTCTAGGAGTTTTTATTTTACAATGGACAAATGGTCGTTTATTAAAAAAAATATTTAAATACATTAATTGAAATTAAAATTTTAAAAAACTGTGGGTGATGGAGAAATTCCGAATACATATTTGAAAACACGATAAAAAACTGCATTAAGTCCAACTATTGGTACTCATGAGACAAAAATCATGTTGATCAGTGTAATTATTTTAAATGGTTGTAACTCTGAAAATAATGTGAATTTTTCAAAACTCATAGTTGAGCCTCTGTACAGAGGTCTGTATACAGGCAAAATATTATTATAATAGAAGCATTTTTCACAAAAAGAGAACATTTTGAAAAAAGGTTATTCTAAGTTAATTTTTCGCCGAAATATTGTATTTAAATATTTGTTTTCGTCAAAATCTCCTTAAAACAATTTTATACATGTATTCTAATCTAAGTGACACTAAATATCATGAAAATTATCCATTTATGAGCCTTTTTAAAATCACGGTTCCGAACGTAGTTGGATACCTTAAAGTGCAGAAAATTGTTTCATATCTCAAACTATTTAGATAATCTGTACATTATCTACTAGACATTCGTTAAGTGAAAATAGGATCTTTGGTGGAACAATAGCAACGTTTCTCTATGCTTAAATTAAATGTTGTTTATTTATTTTTTGATAACTAAAAGAAGAAAAAGAAAATAACACATTAGGTGGTAGAATCAACACCATCAATCAATTAAAAAACTACAATACAAAGAATCAAAAGGTTTAACATATTATAGTAATTAAGGTAATTGGCACACACACATAAAGTTATTCATTTATTTTTCGATGTATCCAAGGAATCTCATTTAGACAATTGAGAAAACAACAAATTAGTTGATAGAATCAATCAACTGAGGAACTATAATACAAGGAATCAAACGATTTAACATTTAAATTTATGATAAATTAATTGAAGCAGTCTTTTATCGAATACATTTACTGTTTCTGAGTGTTTAGGATAAATTTTTCTAGGATGAGTCAACGTTCAATCAAAATTCAGATTCAACAGATAAGAAATGTGAGAAACAAACTTTTGAACTTTAATGATACGGAAACCGCTAATGTTAAAATTACCTAGTTAACTCTTTCATGCTTGGTGGAGCATACGTTGTACCACCAATTCTTATTCATTTATAGTATCGTGGTACATAAAATGTACCACTTGTTTGAATACCTCAAAATGGATGCTAGATGGTACATTCTCTGAACCACCTCAGATATCAACTCCTAGCAGTTATTCAAGTTTCCAACGGATGTCAGAAGCTAATCGTGTGCAATGGGTTTATGCAGTAGTTCATTTTTTGATCAGCTGTGAGTCTTGTGAAATTGCCCCCTAGGGTGCCCTTCTCTTTGATTATCAGCATGAACTAGAGGTGTAGGATTAACGAAAGAACTAGAAGATTCCATCAGAATTTGTCTTTATTAAGACCTTAAACTTAAACGTCTAACAGATTAGATAATAATAAATATGTGAGCGAATCTACGATGACAAAACACACAATATAGATAATACCGAAATAACTTAACCCGGAACACTATCAATAACTAACACGCCTAAACTCAATTCCAATAATATCTCCGATCCTAATATTAAATAGTCAATCCTACCTTAACTTCGATCATCAATCCAATATTAATAGAAGTTGCGTTTTTACTCGAGTGCAATGGTATGCACCTTGACATAATGGCTCTATCTCCAGAAATAACTTCTGTTGGCTGTTACTTCACAATTGAATCACGCACTCTCTTAACATTCCCCAAATTGCCACACGCTTACTCAACTTCTGATATTTAAAAGCTTTCTAATTTGAATCTTTTATTCAATTTTCACTTCTTGGGTTTTGGTTGGAAAAGAGTTGCCATTAATTCTGGCCCCAAAAGAACCCAAAGGACATGTTAATGAAAAGATGCTTGAGCCCGTCATAGTCTGTTGAATGGTATTTTTCGGAAGTGTTTGTGTTGGGTATTTTTAAGAGTAAATTATAAAGGATTCTTGTTATGTTTGATACAAATCAGGTAAATACATATATTATGTAACTAAATAAGTCAATATTACAATAATTAGTACCTCACATGTACATTGCTTGTTTGAAAATATAAGAGTCCAAAAAATGTACCACAACGGTATTGAAGGCCTACTTCTTTACAAGTACAAAATGCATTCCTCTTATTTTTTCGCAATAATGGACATGTTTATTGTGCTATACAGATTTGTTGTTACATTTCTTAAAAAAATAATAATATTTATTGAATAACAGTACATATACACAAAATTATACAAATGTAATGAATGAGTTATAGCTCTTGTTCAGGACAAAATATATACAATTAATACACTTATTACGTATGTTGACTAAATAAAAACTAGGTAAAATGAAGTATAATGTATAGAATAGAATATTTATAAAATTTAAACTAATATTATGTAAATTAGAACTAAACTAAAATTAAACTTGCAACATTAGATTAGGAAAAAATGAAAATGTTTTAATACATAGGATGAATAATAGTATAAGATGAAAAAGTGTATTTATTTATTTTCCAACTATAAAATAGCTATCCAAAGCTACCATTATGCATAGGGAGGAAAAAATCATGTTTCCATACTTATGCTGCTTGAAGCGTGGTGGTATAAAATATGTACCATCTATTTCTTAAAAATTTGGACACCCTTTATTTGAAAAAGTGTTTAATATTATTAATATGTACCAGCTTTTGTTCAATAATTATAGTTTTGTGAGGTATATCTAAAATATTTGTAATTATTTCCTTCTAGTGCATTATTTTTTTCAAAAATTCAGCGCATGAAAGAGTTAAAATGGGGGAAACTCTTAATGCCTTACTTACATGGAGCACATCAGTTAATCTGCAGATTAGCTAGGTAATCTGCCCACATTAACTATTTTCGAGTTTTAACGGTACCGTATACACACATTTAATGCAACTAATTCTATAAAGTGGGTTTCTAATTTTTGCCAGGAACATAAGGCTCAAACCTTGGTCGGAATCCAAACCTGTTGCTCTTACATAACTACAGCAAATCTTAGAATATAAATTAACTTACCATCCTGAATTGATGCATGTAGTTTATTATACTTTACATCGAATTTAGTAATTGTCTAAACTTCCTCACTTAGTGAGTACTTTAGGATGCAAACAATAACTGTATAGCTGATGAGAATTGCTAGTAGGATTACCTAGCAGATCGAACTGGAGCAATGCTTCAGTCGAAAGACTGAACATTCGTACAAGGAAGGCTTAAAATATCTATTAGATCAAAAGATATAGATAACACGGCTTAGAATTTAGATCTGGCTTGTGTAAATGCAAATCGTTAGACACATGACCTCTCGTTAAGGAATGAATCAAGGTAGGAATAGTTCCGTCCTATTTAGATATTCACTAGAGAATGCAATAGTTATGTGAAAGGTAGAGCTTATAACAGAGCATTTATATAAAACTGTGTGTGCGTTAAGACACCGATTTCATTGCAAAAGTTTTTTAGAATTATCTGAGTTGAAATGCGCGTAGCAAGTTGTTCTTCCTTTTATATAATATCTGAGAATATTTGAGTCCTTCAGTTGTTGTTTTTTCTGCAATTCAAAAGAAAAACTTCCTTGTAGATCAGGGGTGTCTAACACACGGCCCGCGGGCCGCATGTGGCCCGCCAGTACGTAAGTTGCGGCCCGCCGACTCTTTTTAAAAATTTTTAAATATCACATTTTTAAAGTTTTTTCATTTTGTAATTTATTTGAGGGGAAATTTATATATATAAATCTACAATGTATTTGCCTGTTACCTGTTCTTGTTTTAAAATAAATCCTTTTTGAAAATAGAAATGTCCTTCAAATTAAAATAGATTTATATTTTATCAAACGATTACATTGGATTTTACTACAGTAAATTACTTTTTTAATAAATTTCGAATTGTATTATGCATATCCTTTACTATGGGTGGCACATGATTCTCTGTGTGTGCGACTTTCATTTCTCCTCCTCCTTTTCGGCTTGGAGTGCCCAAAAAGCAAGAGGCAGTCAGAGATGTTTCTTAAAGTTTAAAAAAAATATTCAGGACGGTTAAAATGAAGGGCAATGTATACTTAATCGTTTGCGAATGACAGCACAATCAAATTTCAACAATGAGTAATGAAAGATCAATTCAAAAGGAAAACCGTAATTTTCAAGAAAATAGCAACTGTAATATTTTTAAACATTATTTGATCATTGCATTATTGTATTACATAAACATTATTATATTATCTGTCTGTATACACGAAAAATAATGAAAACAATAATAATAATTCATTCTGTTTTAAATTTTCCCTACGGTAAATTGTTTTTTCTTTCCAAATCTGATATAAGGTACACATTTTTATGTGCGGCGCGCGAGATTGTATTGTTTTTCCGAAGTGGTCAGCAAGGTCATTTGGGTTGGACACCCCTGTTTTAGATTATTAAATAAGATCACTACTTTATAGTTTAAAACAAATTATTTTTTTCCTGTCAACAAAATCTCGTATTCAACGAAGAAGACTTTTCTTATGCCTCAAAGCCATATTTAAATATTTGATGTGTAATAAAAAAGCTCATTTTACTCGTAAAGTTAATTTACTATATATATATATATATATATATATATTGTGCGTGCGAGCAAAGTTCTCCCTGTTTTTTGAGTACACTTACTTTAAAATTCTTCAAATCTTACCAAATTTAGAGTCAAGCTCCCACTGAAAATATTAATGCATATTCCAATCCTTTCGTAGTAAATATAAGAACATAAATAACATCCATATCATACAGTAGTGGTCCCTAACCCCTGTGCCGCGAATCGGTTCCGGTCTATGGATCAAATGATACCAGACACGCAAGGAAACATTAAATTGTTTCGCTTTTATTTACTATGGTGTATCTCTCTCAGGTTTGTGTGACTTTCCATGGAAATCACTTTAGACTCCATGATAAATAACTCTCTTTGCATTTATTTTTAGTTTGACAGTATTTTCTTCTGGAGGCATATCTATAAATATAAAAAATTAAATTAAAATTATTAAATCAAAACAATCCAAAATATAAACAGCCAACGCCTCTCCCTCAGCGGGCCGTGATAAAATTATTCAATGTTGACCGTTGGGAATTTTCTTCGTTTTTAGTGTATAACCCACTACCCAAGAATTCAGCACTTAGAAACCGAGATACCATCCAAAAATTTGAACTTTCACATAATTCACTCAATCAAACAGAATCTTTCCTACTTTTTATTAAAAATACAGATAGCTTAATTTATTCTGTTCGCAATAGAGCTCTCGCCGTTAGAATCTGGGTGTGTTTTTCGTTCCTTTAAGACGCGCTTTTCTTGAAAAGCGCATGTTGGAGGAAGTGTATCCTTTTATCTTCCCGGAACGTGAGTTTAATATAGTTGTTGCCTTTTAATCTTAATTTAATAATCAAAATAATAAATTAAAAATAATAAATAATAATATGTTATAAATAATTAGTCAAAATAATTAGTACCAAAAACATAAAACATTTTTTTTAAGAATGCACGTATACAACCTCTGACAATAAAGTTCGGTAAATTAAGTCAGAACGGCTGATATGGCAACACTGGCGAAACAAAACTCTGCTTATGTGTAATGGCATGTTTTGACCTTCTGTATCCACCATTGTTCAGTTGAGCGTCGTCTGTATTCTGTGTAAGACTTGTTTTGCAAAGTACTTGCTTAGTGCGTTGGTTCTTAACTGAGAACAGGAAAATGAATGAACAAAACATAAATTTAAAGTTTTGTTTTAAGCTTTTCAAGACAATGAAAGAAACTTCCTGGTGTCCTAAAATCTTTATGTCTCAGGTACGACACTAAAACGAAACGGCAAAGCATGGAATGACGTTCTCCTGCATCACCTCATCGGAAAAAGGACAGAGCAGAAAAATCGCGCATCAAAACGATGCTTATCACCTTTTTTGATAGTCAAAACATTATCCTTAAGGAATTTCTACCTGAGGGAGTGACGATGAATGCTGCAAGGTACAATAAAATTTTAGACCGTTTCATGAAACGTCTACGCGGGGTACGACCGTAATGCACAAGGTTTCATGATTTTTTTTTGTTCACGAAAATGCTCGCCCTCACACATCCAGTATCTGCAAGCAGTTCCTGGCCAAAAAGGGAGGGGAGCAAACCGAACATCCACCACCCTACTCGCAAGATCTCAATCCTCCAGAATTCTTCCTATTCCCATGACTCAAACTAGCTTTGAAAGGAAAAAGATTTGACGATATTTTTGAAATCCAGCGAAACGTGACAAGTCTTTTAGACTCCATTCCAAAAGAAGACTTCTTGAAAAGTATTCAGAACATATATAGCAGATCTCAGAGGTGCATAGTTATGGGAGGTGACTATTTCGAAGGATAGTAAGGTAACTTTCGTTAATATTTCATCTACGTTAATGTTACAGGACTATTCACTGAACTTCATTGTCAGAGGTTGTATATTTACATAATATACAGGTTGTTGTTGCCACTTGGCATCTCACTCGCCTTTCACTTTCGAAAGCCTGAAACTGACGCCCTTTCACACACAACTAAAAGTGAAGTACTGATTCTCACGAAATATTGTATTCGAATCTACATCATTCAGTTGCTGACATCTATTTGTAAAAGAAACAACTGCCTTAGAACACGAAGCACACGTTTGTAACGTTTGGAACAGTGCAAAATTCAGATTGACTCGTGTAAGGCATCCGAAACGTTGAAGGATAGATTGAGGTCGTAATGGCCTAAAGGTTAAAAACAAAAATCCTCCACTTCATAAATAAAACCTCCTCTCTTTATTATTTAAATATTGCATGGTAATATTTTACTTTCACTTGAAATCGATTGCATTAATACACTGAAGTGCCACTGAATTAGGAATAGCAAGGGCTATACGAATCGTGTAGCGCTGCGCATCATTTATGCGCAAGTGAGAGAGCTGTGGTAACTGCATATATAGAACGTACTGTAGTTGTTCTGAATTATTTGTTGTAATAGCCAGTAGGGTAAATTGCTTGATTTAGACGCCTTCGATCGCGGACAAATCGTAGGTGCGTGACGCATGGGTCATTGAATTTCCGAAATCGTCAGACAGCTAGGATTTTCAAGGTCGACAGTGTCAAGACTATACCAAGAGAACATGAATGGTGGACAAAAAAAAACTTCGATTAGGCAAACTACAAAAGACAACTAGCCTTGACATTGCGTGGTTATAGATGGCTCAGGAGTATTGTACTTAGCCAGCGAAGCCAAATATTAGCTCGAATTAACACCCAGTTCAATGACAGTGTAGGTCGTACAGTCAGTAAACGGACTTCGCAACACTGCTTCACTGTATGTGTTTTAGGAGCCGTCGACCTACAAGACAGTCATTGCTCAATGCTCGCCTTCGGGCTGCACATCTTACCTGGGCAAGAGAGCACAGAGAATGGAGTGTGGAGGACTGGAAACAAGTAGCATGGAGTTATGAGTCTTGATTCTGACGATTTAATGCCGACAGGAGGCTGAGAATAAGGTGTCAGGCTCACGACGCCATGGATCCTGCATGCTAGGTTGGAATTGTACAAGGGCATGAGGGCTCAATCATGGTTTCGGCTGTTCTTTCATGGTACTGTTTGGAATCTTTGGTGGATGTACCAATCTCCCTCAATGCAATTCAGTACGTGGAGTTGCTGGGTGATCACCTCCATCCTCTTATGCTGTTCTGTTATCAGCACGGTAATGGAGTTTTCCAGCAAGACAACTGTACCTCTCATGAGTCTCGGTTGGCTACTGGCTTGTTGAATGAGCATTCCTCAGACTTTTCTGTCATATATTGGTCACCTAGAAGCCCAGATTTAAATCCTATTGAGCATCTTTGGGATGTTTTGGAACAAGAAATGAAAGGCCGTCGCACAGCACCAACGAACCTTACTGAAGTATGGACAGCTTTAGCCAATATTTGGCAAGTCATTCCGTGGAACGTTTACAGAAACATGTTGAATCTATGCCTCGTCATGTGGTAGCCGTTATCAATGCCAGAGGAGGCCCAACTCATTACTAGGTAGGTATCAATAATTCAGTAGCACTTCAGTGTAGTTCTAACTTTTAATACTCATAAATAGCTGCTCCCTATTTTTACAGAGAAGAGAATATAAAAAGTATATATATTTACCCACTAAAAAGAATTTTTTATTATATAGAGTTATATCTAATAACTCTAACGTATATCTTATCACTGTTCTTTTTAGAAAAGCGTCTCAATTCCCAGATAAGAACCATTTGTTGAGTTAAATTGTAGCTGCATGGCTTGCTTGGAATTTCCTTTAGAATCCAATTTTAAAATGATTCTATTTTCTTTAAATAAACTTTCTGCTCACGTCTCAAATCTTTCGCAACTATTCGTATTAAATTATCAGTTCTATTTTCGATAAAAACGAAGTCCAATTTAATGTAAGAATCTTCTAAGAATCTTGCCAAAAATTTCGTATTAAAATAAACCATGGATCTGGGGAAAAAAATATTTCCTCCTCTATTCAATAACATGCTCATTATTGCTGAAATTCTCCTAAGTAAATCATTAGACGAAGTCAAGATTAATCTCGTTATAAAATTAATACCATTTTTAACATCATGATTTTGAAAGATTTTTATACTATATTTTGAGAAAACTTACTTTTTTCCTTACTCCTATTTTTAAAAAAAAATTTAAGAGACCAGGACTTGGTGCATTTTAATTCCTTTTCATTTTAATTACTGGAAATATTATTAGAGAAAAAATTCAAGATCAGGAACACGAAATGAAAAATACCACATCGTATTTTATTTGCAATCATTAAAATAATTTAACTCCAAATTTTTCCAAAACTTCTATTTCTAGCAGTCATTATATTTAAATAAGGAATAATTTTCTCTTAGAGTGTATACCATCATTAGTATTAAAAATAACTCAAATATTTGGGCAAGAATAAGCATAAAACTAGAATATGCTTCTAGTTTCCTCAAAAAATTGAGAAGAGTTTTAAATATATTCCTTTGAAAATTTCTGAGGTATCTCATGTTACACACATACATAGAATCATTTCCATTTTTATAAATAAACATGACATTAATTTGATTAAAGTCACTCTCAAATGGTAACGATTATTAATTATGGTTCTCAATGAACATTCTTAGATCTTAAAATATAAAGACCATGTGTCCTTCCTTTTTTATATATATGTGCCTCTTGATAAAAACTCAGACTAACAAGATAAGTTTCTTCAAATACAACACAAATATCCATGTCTTACAGTCGAATTTAATTTATTTCAAATCTAAAACCAAAATATCGAAATAATTATGATTAGTCTAATTGTAATATGCTAATATTAACCCATCTTTGCAAGATGATGGAAATTTCCATCGTTTTTTCTTATTTCTAATGGGCTGCAGATTGGAGTTTTACTATTGCAGACCTAGTACATTGTAGACCTAGATCCCCGGAAGTTGGTAACTCTTTTTAGTGCAGCATCATATAGGCGGATACCAATCACCGCAGGTAATTTTGAGGCCCAGTTTCCTCAGTAGAGGCATATGAGCTCTGACTATGTGAGCCTATACTAGGATTTAATTTTGCCGAGAGTACCCAAGGCGAACAGACACTCTAGGTATCTTCTACAAGCCGTATAATCAATCATACGACATGGCTGCTGTCGATTTTCTGCATCATGAAAATCAACCAACTTGGGCCGAGGTCAGATCCACAAACATAGGTGCAGAAGCCCAGCGACAAACCAACCACGCCTCCCAGCTGGCAATTTCCATCATAACATTTAGAGAACAAAAAAAAGTGTGTGTGTACTTATGTACGCACATGAGATGTTATACTTCTTTGGCGTAAAAAGATTAAAATATTTCTAAAAATCTTGAGCAGAGCAAGCTGGGCCGAGAACAAAAGGCAGTCATGAGTAGAGTCGAACAATACTAACCTTCAGCCAATCGGACTAGCCAAACCCAAGATAATCATGATTTAAATAAATTTAAACACCCCGCACAGGGACAATAGAACCAACAACAGGTGGGGGTTCGGCAGACTGTACCTGGAGATGAGTTGAACCGAATGTGACACCTGAGACCTCACATTGAATGTCTCGGGGAAGAATCGTTCCTGAGAAAATTAAGACATCCACCTGAAGAGCAACGGAGTTATATAGTCATTTTAAAATAATTAAAACATTTAAAACAATTAAATAAAATAGAAGCAGGGCACCGAGCAACTCCAACCTGGGACTGGTTGTGAGCAAACACAAGAGTAGTACATTAGAACCGGTCGGGAGTCTATAAATGCCAAGGGGGCGGCACTAGCTCGGGAAAGGAAAACGAAACTAACTCCCCCCGGGGGGAATAACTGTGACGTAAATGGTCACGTACATCCCAACGATACACAGAGCAGCAGGTGATCACAAAGTATCATCCTTCTGTTTGTGCAATATAGTTACGTCATCAAAAGATCAAACCCCACAGGAATAACATGGGGATTCTCTAATTTTAGTGATAACGCCCCCAAGCCCACTATCTACACACGAATTATAACAGATGAAACAGCTCAATGAGGAGAACCTATGGTTCGAGTTTCATCAACGAATCTCAAAATCCTCGGAGCTATGCGGGATTTAAAAAAATTATAACTAAAATAATTTTAAAATGTTAAATATGGGTAAAGAAATGTGGCCTATGGTCCGGAAAAAATATATCTAAGATGCTCATAGGAAGTTCAATCGAATTCAGCCGATGCAGTCGACCAATGGGGCATAGGATTTGAGTTATTTCTGGGGAAGCCCTGTAGGGGGAGGAGGCCAATTCCACGTAAAGCTTGCGCTAAAACGAAAATATGGTGGACCTCCAAAAATCAAGTTCCAAGCTCAATTCCTTAGAGGGGGGGTGACATTTTTTCCAGTCCCTAGAGGATTAACATGGGAGCATGATATTTTAGTGCTTAAGCCCTCCCCTTTACCCAATGGGAATGAAGTAGATGATTGGATGGAGTGGAACAGTTGGTTTAAATCTCAAGTCCGAGACTCGAACAGGAACCAAGATATTGTGAATTTAAACAAATTAAAAAAGTTTAAGACAATTAAAGCTATACAAGAAATAGCCCTATGAACATGAAATTATAATAACTGGAAGATGAGATAGAGAGGGATCGAATGAGACAGGTCCAAATGGCCCGTGAGGCTTGGGTGCCGAGATATTGGCCAAAAGGCTGTAGAGGGAGGGAATGCACAAGGAGGGGGTCCGTCCCAACAGATATGGTTTATAACAATAGCTTTTATGATCCCCCAAATATCAGTCCCATAGAACCAAAAAAGTGGCATGTTAAAATATTATACAACGGTGTGCGCGCACCGGTGTCGTGAAGGCATGCGCGTACATCCATGACGGTGTGAGCGCTCATAGTAAAAATTTACTCTCATCCTTTTTCCCTAACTCCCAAAAAGAAGAATAATTAATATAGTAAAGAAGTATTTTTTTGAGAATTTCGAAGGTGGGAAAATAATCTGTCCCATTCTGTATATTTCTAGGCAAAGCATTTTCGTATCCCTTCCTACGGAACGCAAAGCAAAGGTTCGCTGACACGTGGTGTATAGCTCACTTGTAGAGCATTCGTCATCAGATCTAGAGGTCCCTGGTTCAAACCCGGTACCCCCTTCTTCAGGGAAGTGAAGGAAAATATTTTTTGAGAATTTCGAATTCAGGAATGATCTGTCCCATTCCGTATATTTCTAGACAAAGCATTTTCGTATCCATTCCTACGGAACGCAAAGCAAAGATTCGCGGACGCGGGTGTATAGCTCAGTGGTACAGCATTCGACTGCCGATCGAGAGGTCCCCGGTTCAAACCTGGGTGCCCCATTCTTCAGGGAAGTGAAGAGAAATATTTTTCTGAGAATTTTGAAGGCGGGAATGATCTGTCCAATTCTGAATATTTCTAGACATAGCATGGTCGCATCCGTGACGGTGTGCGTGCGCATCGTAAAAATTTACCCTCATCCTTCTTTCCAAAGGCCCAATAAGAAGTATAACTTCAAACATTGTACGTAGAACAGTTGTACTGTGAATTGGTTGTTATATACTGTGGCAACTTTTTTCACGACTATTGTGCAAACACTAGAAAGACTGAAATTTAGTATATACCTATATTGCCCAAAAGCAGTCCAAATGACTGCATTGTGAAAGAATGATTAATGTGTATAAAAAAATTTGTTTAAAATAAACTTTTAATATTTTTGAAGTTATACTTCTTTTGGGGCGTTAGAGAAATTGGATGAGGGTACATTTTTACGATGTGTGCGCACACCGTCAAGGATGCGAAAACGCTTTGTCAAGAATTATACAGAACGGGACAGATCATTCCCGCATTCCAAATGCTCACACACACACACAGAAAAATATTTCTCTTCACTTAACTTACCTGAAAGGAAGGGACAACCGGTTTTGAACCGGAGACCTCTCGATTTGCAGTCGAATGCCTTACCTCTGAGCTATACACCCGCGTCACCGAACTTTAGCTTTGCGTTTCGTAGGAACGGATACGAAAATGCTTTGTCTAGAAATATACAGAACGGGACAGATCATTCCCGCCTTCAAATTTCTCAGGAAAATATTTCTCTTCACTTCACTTCCTAAGGGGAGGGGTTACCTGGGTTCGAACCGGAGACCTCTCGATCTGCAGTCGAATGCCCTTCCACTGAGCTATACACCCACGTCAGCGAATCTTTGCTTTGCGTTCCGTAGGAATGGATACAAAAATGATTTGTCTAGAAATATACAGAACGGGACAGATCATTAACGCCTTCGAAATCCTCAAAAAAATAATTCTCTTCACTTCCATGAAGAAGGGGACACCCGGGTTTGAACCGGAGACCTCTCGATCGGCAGTCGAAAGCCTTACCACTGAGCTATACACCCGCGTCACCGATCCTTAGCTTTGCGCTGATTTGTGACGTCACTACTAGTAGGGAAAGATCGTCATTCGCCTACGGAGCTTTTCTGATGCATTTATTTGAACACTTTTTGTTATTAAACCAAACATACAGGAAATTAAAAAAAAATTAATAAATAAATCTTTAAATTGTGTTTTATGTACATAAAACATAAGCCAATTTAAATAACAGTTGTAAGTATATGATTATAGATGTATTTACTACGAACGCATTGCGATGAACATAAACACATTTATTACATCGTAGCAAATTATATGAGCCTTTTGTATTCGTATATTTATTTTTGAAGTTATACTACTTTTTGTGGGCGTTAGAGAAAAAGGATGAGGGTAAATTTTTACGATTCGAGCGCATACCTTCACGACACCATTGTCTAAAATTTTAACATGCCACTTTTTTGGTGCTATGGGACTGATATTTGGGGGATCATAATAACTATTGTTATAAACCATATCAGTGGGACGCATTTCCCCTCTACAGCTTTTTGGCCAATATCTCGGCACCCGAGACTCACAGTCCATTCGGAACTGGCTCATTCGATCCCTCTCTGTCTGCTCTTTCAGTTATTATAATTTCATGCTCATAGGACTATTTTTTCTATAGTTTTTAATTGTCTCTTAAACTTTTTAAATTTATTTAAATTCACAATATCTTGGCTCTTCTTCGAGTCTCGGACTTGAGATTTGAACCAAGTGTTCTACTCGTCGAGACCCATTCAGTCATTTGCTTCATTCCCATGGTGTAGGCATGGGGAGGGCTTAAGCACTAAAATATCATGCTCCCATGTTAATCCTATGGGGACTGGAAAAAATTTCACCCCCTTCTAAGGAATTGAACTTGGAACTTGATTTTTGGAGGTCCACCATATTTTCGTATTAGCGCAAGCTTTACGTGGAATTGGCCTCCTACCCCTACAGGGCTTCCCCAGAAATAACTCAAATCCTATGCCCCATTGGTCGACTGCACCGGCTGAATTCGATTGAACTTCCTATAAGCATCCTAGATATATTTTTTCCGGTCCATGGGTCCCATTTCTTTACCCATATTTAACATTTTAAAATTATTTTAGTTATAATTTTTTTAAATCCCGCATAGCTCCGAGGATTTTTGAGATTCGTTGATGAAACTCGGACCATAGGTTCTCCTCGTTGAGCTGTTTCGTCTGTTATAATTCGTGTGTATAGTGGGCTTAGGGGGGCGTTATCACTAAAATTAGAGAATCCCCATGTTATTCCTGTGGGGTTCGATCTTTTGATGACGTAACTATATTGCACAAACAGAAGGATGATACTTTGTGATCACCTGCTGCTCTGTGTATCATTGGGATGTACGTGACGATTTACGTCACAGTTATTCCCCCGGGGGGAGTTAGTTTCGTTTGCCTTTCCAGAGCTAGTGCCGCCCCCTTGGCATTTATAGACTCCCGACCGGTTCTAATGTACTACTCTTTTTTTACTCACAACCAGTCCCAGGTTCGAGTTGCTTGGTGCCCTGCTTCTATATTTTATTTGTTTTAAATGTTTTAATTATTTTAAAATGACCATAACTCGGAGGCTCTTCAGGAGGATATCTTAATTTTCTCAGGAACGATTCTTCCCGCCGAGACCTTCATATGAGGTCTCAGGTGTCACATTCAGTTCACTTCATCTCCAGATACCGTCTGATACCTCCCCTCTGTTGTTGGTCCTATTTTCCCTGTACGGGGGTGTTTAAATTTATTTAAATCGTGATTATCTCTGGTTTGGCTGGTTCGATTGACTGAAGGTTAGTATTGTTCAACTCTGCTCGTGACTGCCTTTCATCCTTGGCCCAGCTTGCCCTGCTAAAGATTTTTAGAAAGATTTTAATCTTGTTACGCCAAAGAAGTATAACTTCTTACGTGCGTACATAAGTACACACACACACTTTTTTTATATTATTTACAGTCACATAACAAGTTATTAGTAAATATTAACAATAAAAAAATTTACTTCTCTTGGAAAAAAGTATATTCTAAAAAATCCTAAGAAGTTTTGCATTATATATGTAATTGTTTTTCTAACTGAAATTAAAAAGCAGTCAAAATGACTTCCTAGGGCACTCTAGTATTAAGGAACGTAGCTGTCAAAAAAATCAAATGTCACAATCATTACATGGAGTCTGAACTTGCCATACCAATGTTTGTTGTGGCTGGAAGGAAAGTGCGATTTCTTGAATATTTTTTATTACTAATCTGCGATCTTTTTGCTAATAAAAGCGATAATGAGTGGAAAAAATGTTTGTTCTTTGTGTTTCTGTTATTTTCTGTCAATTATATATATATATATATATATATATATATATATATATCGAACACCCAAATAATCTTCCCAAAACTATAAAGCAAAAATTGACATCACTATGCAGTTGTTTCAGATCTAATGTATGATAAAAATGCTTTTTTACTATATGTTTATTTTATGTTTTGTAAAGAAATTTAGAAGTGAGGGACATTAAAGATTACTTGGACCAATTAGAAGGAGTTTGGCAATCAGAAGATGACGATGAACGAAAATTCTGGAGAAAAGTACCACGATACAGATGAAATTAGAACAATAATAATAATAATGATTGTTTTTCTTATCTCTCATCACCAGGAATAAAAAGGATACAAAAATAAATTATTTTTTATTTAATTTGTATGAGCATTACATGTAAATTTTCATGATGATGGATATTTCCATTATACTGTTTCATTATTTTACATTATATATTTATACTAGTATTTTTTTTAAACATTTTTTCTTTAATCTAGAGCAGGAATTGATTTATTTCTCAAAAAGGAAAGGAAAGGAAAGTCATGCAAAGAAGGGTCAAAGAATTATAGTGAGTATGTGTTCATTAACATCGTATTATATAAATTAACACTAGAGCTATAAAAATAATAATAATATGTTAACATAAATTCATTCTCTTCATTTAGTATTTAAATTTTATGATACTTATAAAGGCTATACATAAAGTGTATGTAATAATTGTTTGGGTTTTTTTTTTTTTCTTTTAACAAGGCTTTAATTTTTTTTAACTTAAAAAGGGCTTCTGATTTAGATGCTACATCATTTAATGAAAAATAAATCCAACGGATTTGTGGATTATAGTTGTAACATTTCAATAGACACTACATTTTAAAAAGTAATTATCGAAAAAAACCTTTTTTTTCTTTTAATATTTCATGTTTCATTCTCCGATGACAAAATTAAAGAGAGAGATCAATTTTCAGCAATCATATAAACACCACAAAAACATAATTATATGAATCTGTTAGAGAGACAAATCATCTGCACAAATTTTAATTGCATTAGTTTTAAACATTTAATTTAATATTTAAACCTGTTTTTTATGCAGTTTCTCTCCTAGAATTTTTCTCGATATTAGCGCCATCTATGATACTATCTGAAAACTACAAAAGGAAGGGCTAAGCTGCAGAAATTTTCGACTACTATATTTATTAATATACTTTTTTTTTAAAAAAAAAGATGTGAATAATTTAGATAATTTTAATGAAATAATGGTGAAGTTACGTGTGACACGTATTGGTCCTGTCATTAAATCTTCTTAATAATTATAGTAATTATATGTATATAAAAAGCGTATTAAAATATATTGTAAAACATTTAGTTTCAGTCAGAAATACAAATTTTAAGCGTAAAAAGTATTAACTTGTTTTTAAGTCTCCTTCATTACCTTTTTCTGATAGAAATTTTTTTTTTGAGTAAATGACTTTATTTTGCTTCATAATCCTACTAGCGTGTCCCCTTATTTTGTTAAAAATATATGCTGAAAAATAGAACATACAGATTTCGAATACAGCAAAAGAACATACTTTTCTGCACATTACCAAACTCAACAACTAAAAATTTCCAGGTTTCTCCAACCATAAGTTTTCTTTTGATTTTTATGTACTTTATTTAATTAAAAAATTTCTTTTCTTCTAAGGTATACGACAAAACCAGGTTCTGTTTTCGCGTAATAACATAATTGGCTTCCTAAAGAATACATTACTTTATTAAATCCTCTGTAAAGTGCTTTTTTCCCCCTGGGAAAGTGTCTACAGATTTCTCTCAGAAAAAAGATTAAAACTAAACATTAATACCACTTACAAAAAGAAGATGAAAAGATGAAGTAATGTGAGATTCGCATGGAAAGCGAAAAATTGCATTTCAACTCACAGAAGAAATTATTCTCTTCGTGTAGTTGAAGGGAATATCTAGTAAGTATACGAAAATAATCAGTGTAACCAATCGTAAAAAATAACTACTTAGAAAAATTAAATGGTTAGTGAAATTCTTTTAACGTATGTCACAACAAAATATGCTGTTCAAAAAATTAAATCAATGCAGGCACAAAATTCTTCGATCAATTATTCTATATCAGTGGTCTTCAAATTTTTCAAATCAAGGAACCCTTACAACTGTTTTCGGAAAACCCTATTCCACACACACATTCTTTGTAGAATATATCTCAAAATAGTATTTGAAACAGATCAACACATGTTCTATAGGTATATTATGTAAAGGCAATTTTAAAAAGTATTGTATTTGTTATTAAAAAATTTTAACATTTATTAATATAATTTAGTCATATATATATTTGTGATTCAAGTATCACCTACCCATCCATTATATTTAATTACAGGGATATATGCTAGCATTTTTTTTACACAAACTGTGGAAGTCTATTGGAACTATTGCAGTCACATTTTATTTTGCTATACATATTTTGTTTTTGTAGCCATTCACGTTGAGAAATATTTTTCACTTAAATACATTGTTCTGAATGGCATTAAATTGTTTATAGTTGTGTGAGAAATTCTGTGTATTTGGCATAAATTTGCAACCTAAAGGTGAATTTTCCATTAGAAATCTATTTAGTTTTATAAGACATTGTACTAACGAGTATAAAATTATATTAAGTAAAAGAATATTTACAATCTAATAGATAGTATATACAGAGAAAAAAATGTTTAACATTCATTTTATAATATTATAATACGAGTTACAAAAGTATTACATAATAAAATTTTTAGTTTTAATGACTGGGGTTAGCTTTAGATACTTGTAGAAATACAAAATTTATAGGGATCATCAATACCTTTTTCATACACATTTATAATTTTCTATTCATTTCTTATTGTGACTCATGGAAACTCTAAGAATGCCTCGTGGAACCCCAGAGCTCTGTGGAACACAGTTTGAAGACCATTGTTCTAAATCTTCATTTTCTGTAAAAATTCCCTTTTGAAAGAATAGAATAAGTATACTTTATAAATAAAACTTAGATGTTATAATATTAATTGGTAATTTAACAAGAATATCGAGTAGGAAACAAGGAAAAGGTAGAATTGATAAAGTGGAATAAAATCCCTTTCAAGGTGTGAAACTAAAAATAAAAGTGGATCTCACTTAGGTTGTGACGGGGCTTTCATCGCGTTTTCTTTTAACAGTCCTCTTGGGGTTCTTTGGGGCCAGAATGGCAATTCCTTCTCCAACCAACTCAAGAAGAAGAACATGATTATGCAAATTAGGAATCATACATATAATAGAAGTTTAGCGTTCGCGAGGTGGCTATGTGAGGTATATGTCTAAGTGTGGAAGTGATAAAGATAGCGTTTAGAACAGTGTTTCTCAAACTGTGGGGAGCGCCCCCCTAGAGGGGCGTGATAACCCTATGAGGGGGGTGCGAGCATATTGAAAATTCAAAAACAAAGGATTATTAAAAAAAATTATTAATTTACTAAACAAAATACATTCTGACACAATAAAAAATTAAGTACAAATTTACACTTATAAATATATCAGTACTGCACAATGTATTTATAATTAATTTAACAATACTAAGAACAAATTTAATAATTACCAGTAATCCCATAGGCTTGTCATATATAAAATTATACGCAAAAATTAACACTTATCTTGATAATTTGTACGGTTTATAATTGATCCCTTAAATGCCGATTAAAAATTAGGCGATTCGCTCCCCAATGCCACCATTTAACAAGTAGGCGAGCGTATGTGGTGTATGGGGGAGGGTTGAAAAGGAATAAATAAGCAAATTCTCTGAAATTAGTAAATCCTTCGCAAAAGATTGTACTTTGAAAAGACGTATACATACGTCAAGGGCAATTAACTCACTGGCTGAGTGAGAAGTTTATATACGCCGGTGACACTTAAGAATTTGAAGCCGTATTCTAGGTTTAGCGTCAAAGTATAGTATTATTGAATTCAATACACTGTTATTGTACGGAGGGAGGGGGCGATAAAAATTATGATTGAATATTGGGTCGCCAATATTGAAAGTTTGAGAATCACTGGTTTAGAAGAATACCAAGTCCGAGAATTAACCTACCCGTACCTGTATATCCAAGCTAAAGGTGGGTACGAAACCACTAGGATTACAGCCGGATAAAAGCCACGTCAGTTAGGACAAAGAAAGTAGCTGTTTACCTAGGATATAGCGGTAAGCGACTTTGATTAAGCTATAAGAAAAGTGCATGTATTAATGAGATTAGAATTAATCTGTAAAGTTAGATATAGTGGTCAATTACACGATTATTTGGTAATACGAGTTGTGTCTTCTCATTCCAGATCAGCTTACTTTGATTATTATTATTGTTGTGTATTGTGATGAAGTTAAGATCTTAATAAACAGATATTAAGATGAACGATTTGTGTGATTCTTCGTTCTTCCCTACAGAAACAGGTTGCGTAGATAATGGAGAACAGGGGCACCCACGGGCTGGTGCCTCACCAGGTGACATGTAAATAATGTAATAACCTATGATGTATTCGAACAATTCACAGGATAGTCTTATATGCCACACTCACTAAATGACATTATCGAATAACTTAAATAATAGTAATGTAGTGGTACCTTTATAAGCCTGTAACAGCCTCCAGATGGAGGTGATCACTTTTGTCTAGTGGTTATGTTACATGGCTACAAATCCATAGGTAGCGGGTTCCGTCCTTCCGGATCAGCCCTACCACAGAAATATTATTTATATTTCCAAAATGCTATCAAAATGGAATTTCGGTAAGTTAAAAGAGAAAAAACTTACTTGAATTATATATACGGGCTTGGCATTTTTCTAAGATACTCGCATATCACTGAATCATTGTTAGAGGAGTGACTGTAACTAGGTTATCTAGCTATGTGACTATAAAACCAAATAGCCAGTTTAAGACTTACTGAATTTTTTTATATGGTGATAGTTTTCCCACACAAATATCTCAAATTCATCAGATTATACTTATGTCCCATGCAAAAAATGCTGCATAGAAACTGAGCAGAAATTTTAAAACTTTCTTTGAGTAATTATTTAATGTGTGCTGAATTGTTTTAACTTTTAATTTTTACCTCTTGATATCTAGAGTCCTAATGAAATATTCAAACTTTTTTAAAGTTCTTTGTTTGGAGTAGGCTCAAAAAGGCATAAGTTTAATTATGTGTACACATACAAATAGTAAAAATGTAAATTTTTAATGTTATGAAATTGTTTAAGAGATAAATTATTTTCGATATAAAGAATTTTATTTTTATTTATTTCAATGGCCTTTATAAATTAAGCATAGTGACAATGGTATAAGCAATGGTTGTGGAATAAAGAATAATGGGGGAAGGCTTAGCTTATTTACTTCTATTTCTGTTCTGGTATTATAAGCAAAACAGTGATAATTTTGAATGCCAGACTATGTTGTAGAGAGTCAATCTCAAAAATCTGTTTTAATTTAAAACTTAACAGCCCTTATATAACGAGAATTTATATGAGTTTAAGAAAATTATTTCATATGAACTCCAAGCTAAACTGTCAAGTATAATATTATGAAACAACAAAGACATTTAAGAAATCCAGAAAAATAGTTAACCATTTGAGGAAAATGTTTTCTTCAAAATTTCTAAATCTACAAATACAATTATATACCAACAAAACTTGTATTTCTTAAGCGAAAGATTTGTTGTACATATTGGTATGTACGTTTTTGAATATGAATCACATGGAAAATATGTCAAGAATTCTTGTCAGACAAATTTCTTAGCAGTTAGAAAAATTTGCAAGAACGAATGAAAAAGGTGAATCTTTGTCAAAAGATTACAGAAAATATAGAGGGAGAATAAAATAAACTCTTTTTTTAAAATTAATATCTGGAAATGAGAAAGCAGATAGGCTTGCTAAAGCTGGATCTCTCCTGTCCCAATCTGACTCTCCTTTGCCCCTGTGTAACATCAAACGTATCATTTAAAGTAAACTACAAATTAATAGAGACTCCCTGTATGGTAATGCAGCTGCAGGATGGAATATCTTGCTTAGCAAAAGTGGTAGAGTTCCCAGTTCCCTGCCTCCATCTGTTGGAGTTGCGTGCTTTCGTTTATTTACTGGACACTGTGAGGAATGAGAGGTTATCTCATTCTCGCTTAGAGATATGGGAGGGAGGGAAGAAAGAAAGACTAGCCAATCCAAAAACAATCTATTTATTGATCATACAATTAGTAATACTAATTCAAGTAATTTAAAATAAGAGATGAGCCAATCTAAGCAATATAAGGATAAATAACTAGGTACACGAAGTATGAGAAGACTTTAAATATCGACCCTCCTATTTCAGGATTGAATCTATTTTCCTAATTATAACAATTAAACTCCAATGATCAATCGTCAATTTAATTCTTTCACTTATCAAATATCTACAATACACTATAAAAATGAATAATACCTGATCAGTAGCAATTTATCTTATCTCCTCACTTTCACCCTTCTAGCTTGAAAACCTAGACTATATCTAGCAGACCTAATTTAAATAATCAGGCTTTCTTCTTCAGAGGGTTGATTGTGAATAAACTAGATTTGAAAAACCGAATATTTTCCAACAGGATTTTATTATTGGAAGGACGCGGGTAGAACAGTCACAACACGATTATTTGCAGAGGCATTTACATTGCATTGGAGTAAAGGATTCGGCTTGTTGTCCTCTGTGCCACCAATTTGAAATGGGTGGTGTGGCCACCTCAGACACTGCCCTATTGTTTTAAAGTTTTTTGTAGACAACTCTGCGGAGGCAAATTTTAATTCTTTTTATGCTTCGGCATCATTTTATTGGGCTGCTTATCGACTGATGGCACAGAGGCTGAAGATGGGCGTAGGATAAAAAAAAAATTTTTTTAACGGCAAAAGTTAATTTTTTTTTTAAATTTCCTTTTTTTTCCATTATTTAATTTCAGTCTAAGTCGTCGAAATTAATGAGACAAAATGGGATTCTTCTGTGCATATATAATTTTACAGACTCCAGTTTAAGACATTTTGCATAGATCTATCTATATATCTATTTTTGTAAAGTTTATATTTGAATAGGAATAAAGTAAATAAGAAGTCTGTTCTTAAGTTTTACGATTTTGCCTGAGAAAAAGTACTTATTTATGTGGAAAAGAAAAAAATCATTAACTCTAAAACCACACCAATAACTTATTATTTAACAGTAGTTATGACAATATAAATTGAGAATAATGCACCTTCATTAAAAGCAATCAGAAACAAAGATATTAATGTATGAAAATCTCTACTGATTTTAAAAATGTATCTATTGAGCCGAAAATTAAATACTTTGTGAAATAATAATAAATCATGAGACTTCTTAAAAATTCCATTGCTTTCCCTAGAAAATTAAACATTCATTCCAAACTTCTAAAAGAGATTTGTCTCGTTTTAGATACTTCGTTCTTTCTCAATTTATAGAAACAAGAAACACATTATACATATTAATTTAAAACTTATTTCAGAGAAAACCGAAAGATTTATCGTCGCTTAGAGAGACTGATTTAACTAAGAAACAGAAAGAAAGGTTCCTTGTAAGAAAGCACTTAAAAATTATTTGGATTATAAATAATGTATTACTTTAAATCTCAAAATTCAGAAGACATGTAAAGCAAAAACAGGAAAGGAAAATGATCATTGGTTCATTTGGTTTTATTGAAAGCCCGAGGCTGGAAAAAAAATCTTTGAAAAATACATTTGAGTGAAATTGAAAAACTAAGTTAGAAAAAGATAAAAGTAATTATCTCTGAGAGCTTTCAAAAGCCATAGTTTCTAAGAGAAATGTCCAAAGTCAATACTTGAATAACAAAGGATTAATAACATACCCGCGTTTAGATGCGAAACGAGAAACTGAAGGTTTTTCGGATAATGAAAGAAAAACATGTGCATGCCGTAGCCAAAATAAAAAGAGTTTAACTCCTACTGCGCAAATTAATGTAAAAATATGAAACATTTCTCTTACAATTAGAACGAGCTCTGAAAGTAAGAAAATAAATACCTTATTCCAATTCGTAAAATTAAGTGCATATTAATCAAATGCATTTTTAAAAGATAATAAAAAAGAGCAAAATTAAAATTCCATTTCAGTTCGAAGAAAAACGTTTTAATGATTCTTGAATCAGTTCCTGAATCATACAAGAACCATAATTGTGTTCTCTCTCTCTCTCATAGTTTCAAAAATATAAGCGCATTAAAAAATATAAAATAAAAGTGCTTTTTAAAGTCGGAAAAATTGTAAAGAATTCACAAATAAGCCTCATTTTTAACTCAAAAGATGCCAGGAAATAAAATAAATATTTTTGCTGTAACTTTGTGACACAAAATGTGTGATATAATGTAAGATGTATCCAGAAATGAAAGGATCATTATCCACTTAATACCGATAGTTCATTTCAATAGCGCTTGGGGGCAAATTAATATAGAGATTAAATATTTAACCAACACTAGTCATACTGATGTGATATAAGTTACGTCTTCTATTTTGAGAGAATAAAGGAAATCCAAGCAAAAATCATTCTATAGAATTATAGACGTAGAAAAAATATCGTACTCAATGGTTGTACACAAATGCATGCGCAACAGTGCAAAGTTTTGTGAAACATATTTGTGAACAACACCGGTAAAAACACAAATTATACTAAAGAAATAAATTTCATTGCATTTTAAAAAATGTATATAATAAACCACATCAATAATTAAATAATAACATAAAGTTATAAGGCATTCAAGAATTCAGAGAATGATTTAAGAACTACAGTGTACGGGAGAGCTTTCACACACACATTTTCATAACATAAATAAAAATATTTATGTGTAATATGTCATGAAAATAAACACATTTTCATAACATATTTTGAATTTTGAGCTTCGAAAAAAGCATATCCATACGCATTCCCCTTTGTAAATCATCTTTTATAATATTTAAATCATATATACTCTTTGTGTGCTCAAATATATATAATTTTATCTAATACACTGTATATATGTGTGTGTGTAATAATTCACTTAAATTTTCTCCCGGGGCATTTAAACTTAAAATGGTCTTGAGTCCTCCTAGTCTTTGCGTGATAATTAATTTCTAGTTTAACCATTTAACGGGAAATATAACCCAAACCTCTAATCTCTTCAGATCTAAAACTTTGTGAAAGTTAACCCCTAGGGTGCCCTTCTCTTAGATTATCTATGTGAGCTAGAGGTGTAGGATTAATAAAAAGATCAGACATGTCTATATTCTTAATATGTCTTTATTAAGAATTTAAACTTAAACCTTTAACAGATTAGATAATAATTATATATGTGAGAATCTACGATGAACAAACACACAATACAAGGAATACCGAAAGAAGTAACTCGGACCACTATCAATATCTAACCCACCTAATCTCAATTCCAATAATAACGCAAGTCTTAATATTAAATAGTCAATCCTACCTTAATCCAATCGTAGCTCCGATACTAGGAAGTGGCGTTTACGCTAGTGCAATGGTATGCATCTTGACCTAATGGCTTTATCTTCGGAATAACCTCTGTTGGCCGTCCTTTCGCAAATGTATCAATCTCTCACATAACATTCCCCAAATTGCCACCCCACTTACTGAAACTTCTGTTATTTAAAAGCTATCTAATTTGCATTTTATCTTCACGTTTCACTCTTCTTGGGTTTGGGTTGGAAAAGAGTTGCCATTAATCTTAGCCCCAAAAGTTGTGATATGGTTGCTCTATGGTGACCATATCTTTGATTGTCAGCGTGAATTAGAGGTGTGGGATTCTCAAAAGATCAGACATTTTAAAATTCTTAATATGACTTTATTAAGAATATAACTTAAATCTCTAATAATTTAGATAAATTTTAATAAGTGAGAATCTAATAAACCAAACACACAGCAATAGTTAAACCCGATCGCGTAACTTAGACCACTTATCTAAATAATTATATTATCCGCCTACTTTCAATTCTGATATTACAAGTCCTAATATCAAATAATCAGTCCTACCTTAATTCAACCTAAGGTTCTATCACGGTATGAAACACCTGGGCGCGCGTGCAATGGTATGCACCTTGTAGTAATGGCGCGATATCTTGGTAACTTTACGATAGGCCGTCAATTCACTTTCGTATCTCTTCCAAACATAACTTTCCCTCAATTGCCATTCTGCTTACTGAAACTTCTGTTCTTTTAAAAGCTATCTTATTTGCATTTCATAATCGTATTTCACTTCTTGGATTTGGGTTGCAAAAGATTTGCCATTAATCTTGGCCGTCAAAGAACCCAGAGGTTGTTACAGAAAAGACGCGTGAGCCCGTCACAACTTCAATGATTTTTAACTAAGGATGGTGCAATCATGCATCACCCGCGTATCTGGTCAAATCAGAAAAGCCTTTACTGGAAATTATGATTTTAATGGCTTTCAGTTGCCCATTACTATAAAAAGACGCAATCTCTACTTCGAAAAAGAATTTTTTCGTGATTGTCTTAAAAGTATGCGTGTTCGTCTATTTGTGTTTGTGCTGTACTTTTATATCACCGCTGTTCATCAATAAAAATGTGGATGTTTAACTTATAAAAGCCTCTTCGTGCTTCCCATGATTGCAAAAACCTTTCAAAAAGTTCACATTAATACCAAAAAAACTCGAAAACAAGTCCAAAACATGAAATATATATACAGTATATACATTTATATACAGCACATATATTTTTAAAAAAGTATCTGGCCTAACTATGATTAAAACTATCAAAAACCTCTTAGATCGATATTGTTCATGTATCCCTCGGATTTGGATAGATGAATTCTTTTCAAAACAAATAAAACTTATCTATGATTTTCTTATATGCTGGAAAATTTGATTAAGATAAATAAAAATGTAAGAATGTAATAATATAATGAAATGTAATGAATATAATAAATCCAAACGTATATAAATGTAAAATAAACAAATAATACAAAAAAAAAAGATTTAAGTTCCTAACCTAAGTTCCTACTTAGGTCATCAAAGAAAATTTTTATTTTAGTTACTTTTTATTAAATAATTACAATTAATGTAAATATGTATATACATATGACAGAACCACACAATATTAAGTGACAAAATAGAAAGCTATTTTTATTTCTATGTATGGTGTGTTGGACTATCATTTTTGTTCGTTACTATTTATTCATTCATAAATCACATTCTCCAAGATTAGGCCACCCCAGGTAGGACTCGAACTCATGACCTTTGGATTAGAAGTCCAACGCGCTATCCATTGCTCTACAGACACACAACGAGTGAATTTTCCTTTTTATTTATGGTGTTGGACTATTATTTTTGTTTGTTACTATTTATTTATTAATTAAATGTAATTGATGAATTAATATTTGAAAAAAAACTGTATTAACATCAAGCGTCATTCACCACAAGTTTAAAAAAATGTATTTGAACTTGAATGGATGAATAGAAAGTATTTTATTAATGATTGAAAATTTGAACAAGATATATATAGAGAGAGCGAGAGTGTGAACTAATAGTAAGAGAGAGAGAGAGAGAATTGAAAAAGTATGTATTTTTACTTTGGAAGAATAAGTTATCGGTATCGTGTCTCACACACATTCTTTCTATATATATAGAAAGAATGTGATATTTTTGATAAAAGAGACTCTTTTCATTTTAACATTATAAAAATGCCTTTCTGATGTAGTAACCTATACCTATCAATATTTAGAAATATTATCTTAAATTTTATAAAAAGAAACAATGATTTAGTTACTGATAATGTATTAAAACAAAATAATAATATGAAATTCTGCAATAATTGTTGGAAATACAATTATCCAAGTAAATCTATTTTTAAATATATTTCCATGCTTTATTAACTCTACTTTTTAATATAGATTATTAATTTACTCAAAATACCTCTTGATTAGTTTAATATTAAAATATCTTCTGTGTTTAGTTTAATTGCAAAATAATTATCTAGGTGGTGTCACTGGTTTTTTTTTTTTTTTTTTGCTTCTTGTGTTAACACTTCCATTTTTACATCCCTTTGCGTGGGATTTTTGCATAAGTTGTATGTTTGCCCATTTTTTATGGGTTTCATTTTTACATGTAAGTTTTTATCCTAATTTTTTCTATAGAATTTTTCCTTAATATTTCTCTCCATGAGAAAATATTATTGTTCCGTTTTAATAATTTCATTTTACTTTACTGTCTGGTTTATCATCCACGTGTGTTAGTAATAGGCTTAACTTTTCAACATAGCTCTGTTTTTTCCTATTATGTCGAAAATTTCTGCTGCACGGGAAAGGTGGATCCATAAGGCATTGCTAACCCTAAATAGCTGGCCTGATTCAGTGACACACACAGCTCTAGAAATAATAATAGGTCTCCATTTTAGTCCAAAAACTCTTTTCGTATCTACATTTGTTATGTCTCTTGAACTCCAATTTCTTTCGTCTTTGGCATTGTAGGTTATACAACTTTTTCACTTGGTATCTTATTTTATTTTATTATACTATATATACGTATATATAAAGAATTTTCATTCATAATACCTTAAGAATGAGGTATCAATATCAATTGTTTTTCGTCGATAATTAAACATTAAGAATCAGATAGAGATATTTTTATAAAGCTTTTTTACTTCATAAAGATTTCAGAATAAAACTTTTTCAAAGTAATTGTAAGATTTATACTTTTTATTGCATTAAAAAACAATGCAAAGTTAAGACTTATTATTAAAGCTACTGATGATAACGTCTTAATTTCCATCCCCCCTTATTTTTAACTGAAATATGCTAGTTATTAAAAACTTTTTAACTAAAAATCTCTGAATGAATAAAAAATGATCGATCATTTGCATTTGCCTTTAATATCGTCCCCACCGTGTAACAATTTACTAGAGTTTAAATGCGTAGTCAGAAGAACTGAAGAAGAAATAAAACCATGAAATAATTAGGTTAACAGTTCTCAATTCATTTAAAAACCCCAGATATATTTCTAAAATAATTTTAATTTTTTGAGGTATTATTGTCAGCAATAAATCCAAATTTAGAATAGAACTTACAATTAAACAACGGTTTGATTAGTTTTAATCAAAAAATTATTTAAAAATATATTTTGAATAGTACATAATTTAAATTTGTTCGTTTTAAAAGTATTTGTTTGTCACTGTCCGAAGGTCGCGGGTGTGAGAGAGCTCGAGGAAAAAGCAGAGATGATCAGAAAATAACTAATTTTATTTAATCTCTAGCACTTTACGAAATCTGTAATTTTGTTACATAATTCTGGGAGCAATAATAAATCCTAACTCGGAATCAGGTAACTAAAATATCGAAACTACTTATCTTGATTAAAGCTCCTTGCATGATTCTTCTTGAAGCCCGATAGTAGGGTCAGCTCCAAGTTGGTTACATAACCACTTCCTGGTGGATTCTTCGTTGAATATTAATTTTAATATGCGCGACCACCAGTCGTTGTTTACTAACTCTTGGAATTCAGCATATTGTTCACCGTTTGACCATTATATCGCATACTCAACAACTGGCTCTTAAATAGTAGTTACATTTGCATAAAATCAAGTCATCTCCACGGAAAGTGGTTTTTAAACTAAAATCACAGTTCAAGAATATCGTTACAAATTTTGTGTAAAATAGTGTACTGTATTTGGATGTGTAATTCATTTCTATTACTCTGTGTTATATTTATTTTTTGTTAAAATTGTAAAATTCGCAAGCAACGCCATCCCTTACGTTATAATGGCGTTTCAATGGGAACTTGGCAAAATCTTGGAGATAGAGTCAAGTTGGCATCATTTTTGGCGGTTAAGTTGGAGACTTAACGATCATTTTGGCGACTTTGGGACCATGTTGGCGAGTTCGTGACCCTATGGATTCTTCTGGAAATTAGTGGAGAAATACACTAATTTCCCAATGTATGATTCAAGCGGATCTTTCTTGAAGAATCCGCGAGGCCTATAAATACGAAGACGGTTGCTGGAACTGAGTTAGTATTGCTTTGAGTACCGATTAATAATCTTGCCTTGACTGTGAAGAAGTGATTAGCTTGGCTGTTGAATAAGACGAGAGGTGCTTGTGAATAATCTTCTGCATACATGTATTTTAAACAATGGTAGTTGTGTCTGATCGCTGTAGAAGATGTGGCTGTTGATGTTGGCTGTTGAATAAGACGAGAGGTGCTTGTGAATAATCTTCCGTATACATGTATTTTAAACACTGGTAGTTGTGTCTGATCGCTGTAGAAGATGTGGCTGTTGATGTTGGCTGTTGAATAAGACGAGAGGTGCTTGTGAATAATCTTCTGTATACATGTATTTTAAACACTGGTAGTTGTGTCTGATCGCTGTAGAAGATGTGGCTGTTGATGTTGGCTGTTGAATAAGACGAGAGGTGCTTGTGAATAATCTTCCGTATACATGTATTTTTAAACACTGGTAGTTGTGTCTGATCGCTGTAGAAGATGTGGCTGTTGATGTTGGCTGTTGAATAAGACGAGAGGTGCTTGTGAATAATCTTCTGTATACATATATTTTAAACACTGGTAGTTGTGTCTGATCGCTGTAGAAGATGTGGCTGTTGATGTTGGCTGTTGAATAAGACGAGAGGTGCTTGTGAATAATCTTCTGTATACATGTATTTTAAACACTGGTAGTTGTGTCTGATCGCTGTAGAAGATGTGAAGACCTTCTGATAATTATTAATTATCAGAATTATTATTATTATTAATTATTTTGCTGCTGAATCCTGTATTTCAAGGATTGATTTTCAACAATAAATTCTCACCGCTCTTAAAGAATTGTCTTGTTCTTTGCGACGGATTTGCATAAAGTCCTCAAACTCCAGATCAAGGTATCACTATTTTCCCCAAGAGGATTATAAGGAGACCCGAATAGAGCCTGTTAAATGTTTACTTTTTCTTTTAGCAACTTTTTCGAGTATGTCGTCATTTATACAGATCCATATTAAATGGCATTAATGATATGGGTTTCAAAAAATGTGGACTTATAAAATTTCAAATGTATAAATTTCAAAACTTACAAAATATTGCTAAATAAATTCCAAAATATTTTTTAAATAAAATAACAGTGTTACTCTATTTAGATTTTTTTCTCAGAGCCAGTCATAAAAAATTTTTCATGTAAAAAAAAATGAAGTTTAAAATTGTACACATATAAACCATGTTTTAAATCATATTGTCTTTAGAGTATTTTATTAATAAGAAAAACGAGTCTTACAGTAGTCGCATATGATGTGTAACATCTGACATGTTATCGTGGTATAAATACGCAATATTAACTTT
Organism: Trichonephila inaurata madagascariensis; assembly: GCA_019973955.1. Taxonomy (NCBI): domain Eukaryota; kingdom Metazoa; phylum Arthropoda; class Arachnida; order Araneae; family Nephilidae; genus Trichonephila; species Trichonephila inaurata. The sequence goes on from BMAV01015960.1 coordinate 168,163, forward strand.
TTTCCTGAAAAAAAAATCGCTTGTGTATGATTAGAAATAATTTTCTATCGAATAATTATATCTTTAATGAAAATTGTATTTAATTAACAACAGGAGTAATGCAATATTTTATCAAAAATAATTATTCTTGTTCAATTTGGGGAAGAGCGGAGACAATAGACTTATGATAACTAAAATATGACACATATAATTGTGATTTCAAAGTATTTAAAAACCGTTGAAAAACAGCGTCAATAACAGTACCACTGTTAGCAGTCGAAACATTTTGATTTGTGTTCATTTCGAGCTTGAGTTCATCATTCATAAAAGCTATGAGCGGCTCAGCTTTTGGCAAACTGAAGTTAAAATCACCACTCAAAATCAGGAGAAGCGAGTGATATTTTTTAAAAGAGCAGAACCACCTTCGCTATATAATAAAAGTACGAAATGCAGGAAATCTTTAATTTTTTTTTAACCGTTTGATTCGAAGAAATGTATAGGACCACCGAAATCACTGTTTGTCCATTTTCAAATAAGCATTCTGCCGCACTTATGTTCCCCAATATCGTGACTAATGGATTTAGAGCCAAGCGCTCGAGTGCTTGATGGCTACTAGAGTTGGGCCCCCATGCGAGGGTAGCGAAAAGACACAGCCACGCACTCTCATTGGTCAAATCAAGTAGCGCGCGCTTACGTCACATCCTGTTGCACACATCCGTCCCTTTTCTCGAAATCACTCCCACAAAAACCAGCAACCGAGGGGAAAGATTACACATCAAAAATTGCATATGTTGTCACTATACATCACTATTTATGCATCATATTGTGTGTGTATAAAGTAACACTAAATTTCTTTTCAAATACTTTGTCCTTACACTGTGTGTCAGTAAACTTCACCAAGAAATAATTTTCTTGGAATTTCGTGACATGATAAGGATAGTGTCTTATTTAAATCCTTTTTAATAGTTAATCAAACGTAGAATAGTAAGAAACTCATTATTTATTACAGATCAAAACCTTGACTTGTTAATACTAGAAGAGGAACAACGAAATAGAAGAGAAATACAAAAATGTTCGAATATTGCATATATTACTCAAAGGCATAATGTTGTCGTAATATTACATGGTGAACTAAGAATTGGAAGAAAATACAAACAAAATTTATCATGCTGCAGCGCATTAATCAAGGTTTCAATATAAATTACTTTGTTTTGTACCATAAGATTTTATTCCACCTTGAGAGAGCTGTTCAATTAAATTGGTATATGAGGGGGACCTTATTTAAAGAGATTCGAATTTCTCACGCAATTGTACTTATCCTTTTTCCCCATTGTCTGTCCCGAATTCTTCGTTTTAAGACAGTAATTAATGTTTCTTAAATAGCTGAGGAATAATCCATGGCAATTTTTTTAAGAAATGCTCTGTGCTATAATCTCGTTTTCCCATCAAATTATTCTTTAAAGAAGGAATAGAATTAAAGCATTTTAATGAGAAAAGATAACTCAAAAACTTTCAAGAAACACTTAGAATGGTACTTCCGCAATATCAAAAGTAAAGTTTATTTAGATTTTTAAATAAGATTCTCATATTTATTATTTTAATTTGATTATAATGCTAAATTATTGATATGTTGCTCTTCAGTATAAATCCATAATTGAAATATTTAATTGGAAAAAAAACATTTTAATTAGATACAAGATTTTATTTCTTAGTTTTTGGAGTTATTCTTCTACATTTTTTTAATAAAATAATAAAATTTCAAGATAAAAAAAAATATCAGTTAAAAGTTTTATTCAAAATATTTTCCACGATTTTACTACCTAAATTTTCTGCTGAAAACTTAAATTTTGGAATTTTAATATTGTACATCTCGTTAAAAAAAATATAACACAGTGTTATTATCAAAAAACTAACTCAGTTCCCTTAAAAAAATATTTTCCTACTGAATACATTTTTGTGATGATTTTATTTCTTCGTACATCATCAAGTAAGAAAAATTCAAACTTTCAACAAAGAATTTGGCGAAAAGACAGATATTTTTCTTTTAGGTTGTGTGGTTAAAAACATTTGGGTTAAGCTGTTAAAACGTCTTAAAAGATTTCCAAAGGGAAAAATACGGACTTCGTAGAAACGTATATTCCTTCAAACAGTTTTATCGGATTTAAACTTTAACTTTGATATCAAACTTCCTAAGACATCACCAGTTGATCCTAGACGATCACAAAATTAAGTAACTCAGGGGTCGGCAACCTTTTAGCTGTGACATGCCAAATCAATCAACCAATAGGATTCAGTGTACCACACAGTAGGACAGTTTTGAAACAATTTGATTCTCGCGATAATACATGCAGAATTAGAGAATATATGTCAATAATGTAGATTTACAGTTTTATTGTACATCAATTTTTTATCATTTAAAGATATTTCCCAACATGAAAATGAACAGTATAAAATATATCTATTTCTTCAACAAAAAAATAAAAAACTAAAATTGTACATGTATTATGTATTTTTAAACATATTTATTAAAATAAGTAATAGACAACATAAAATATAAGTATTTCCCTTCATTAGAGTTAAATAAAAAGATAAATAAAAATTTTAATGCGATTTTGAGCTTGCCTCGCTCTACTTTCATGTCGCTAAATCGGATATAATTTGTGACTTTCAATTTGACACAATTCTGAGCATTCAATTGTCAAACAATTTCTTCACGGACTCGAAATATTTGCTATGTGAGGAAAGATTTTTTTTACATAGATATGTAGAACCAAAAACGGAAAGCAGAGTGTGCATGTAATTTTCTCTCTTCAAACAATTAAACTTCTCCAGAAATTGCATTCAATAATTTACAAAAAAGTTGTAAATTTATCTTTTGAATTATCTTTAAGATTTTTTTCCTAATTCCGTAAATGTCCACAATTCTGAAGATGTTTGTCAAATAAGGTCCATAAAAAATTTATCACTTTCCATCCACTTAAAAAGTGACAAGTTTGTTGAGTAGTGCGGAGTGCCACTGAGAATTATACCGCGTGCCGACCCCAGAGGGGTTACTCTTAATTATTTAAAACTTTCAAGATCTTACTTATTCTGTTAGAACAGAAAACATTGCAAGAAATGTAAAGTTTTTATATATTGAGCTTTGATTACATGTTCTACGAGTGAAAATTTTTCAATGCCCAATGGACTCATTTGCCAACAGAGACTTTAAATATTTAATTTACCATTGTAAAGCTTTCAATTCACTGAGCCCAGTGCTTCTCAAACTTTCAATATTCTCGACCCAATATTCAATCATCTTTTTCATCGCGCTCCCCCACCCCCTCCATACAATAACAATGTATTGAATTTAATAATACTATACTTTGACACTAAAGATACAATACGAATTTAATCTCTTATGTGCCACCGACGTATGTAAACGTCTCGCTCAGCCAAAGCATTAATTTTCTGGACGTCTTTCCGAAGTACGGTCTTTTCTGTGCACTGCTATCCATGCAATTATTCCGAAGGCTTTGGAATGTAATAAAAGGACCTTGACAGTGTTTGCGAAGGATTTACTTATTTCAGGGGATTTGCTTATTTATTCCTCTTCTATCCTCCCAAAAAACATCAAATTACGCACAACTACGTGGTAAACGGTGGCATTGTGGGGAGCGGATCGCGTAACTTTTAATCGGCAGTAAAGGAATTAATTACAAACCATACAAAACTATCAGGATAAGTGTTAATACAAGCCCATGGAGTCACTGGTAATTATCACACTTATTCTAACTTAGTATTGTTAAGTTAATAATAAAATACATTGTACAGTACTGATACATTTATAAGTGTATTATATCCGTGTAAATGTGCATTTTATATTTTATTATATCAGAAATCATTTTGTTTGTATACTTTTAGTAAATTAATAATTTTTTTTTGAATAATCTTTTGTTTTCGACTTTTCAATCCGTTGGTGTGGTGTGGTAGTTAGGAGAGAGGGGTGCCAGCTCAGGTGTCGTCCACGTCACTTGACCATGGTTCAAAATTACGTGGTCCGTCGCCAAAAGCCCTCGTGTAGCTGAACAGTGCGACGTTAAAATTCAATCAATCAATCCGACTTTTCAATAGGCTCGCGCCCCCCTCATACAGTTATCACGCCCCCAAGGGGGCACGCCCCACAGTTTGAGAGACGCTGAGGTAGCCATATTTATTTTTTATTATCTTCCAGAAGACTGGTTATAGTTGAAGGAAATGTTATCAAATATTATTAATTCTATAAGTCTGTAAACAGGAGAGAGAGAGAGAAAAAACATCTTTAATAAATAATTAATTGTTAGTTTTTGTTGATGACATTGATATTTGCTCAACACCCACCACACTAAAGCCATCTTATCTTTAGAGAAAAAGGCCCTCAAGTGGGGACTGAGAATTAATGATATTAAGACCAAATACATGCCTTGCGCTAAATCATGTTTTAACAATTCCCACTTTAAAATTGAAGAATATAATTTTGAAGTTGTTTACAGCTTCACTTATTTAAGGTCTGAAATCAACAATAGGAACAATTGTACGACTGAAATCCAAAAAAGAATTATTATGGTTAATAGATGTCTTAATGGAATAAGAAAATATATGAAATCGAATGTAATCAAAAGAACAAAGTATAAAAGTATGTGAACTCTGTACTTTAGTATGATACCCTATTGTATAAAAGTCTTTTAAGATTAATGTTTTGTATGTGAAACTTCGTGCATGTCTCAAACAGATGAGAACGTGATAAGTATCTACGAAAGGAAGGTTTAAAAATTATTTTTGGAGGAATTCAAGAAAACAGCGCAGGACTAAGAAAATCAAATTTAGAACTTTATCAATCATATAAAGAACCTCGCATCATTAACTTTATCAAAATACAACAAATTAAAAGGGCAGATTACGTTGTCAGAATGGACGAAGACCACACCACTAAAAATTTCTTCAATGCCCAATCAATTGGCACACGGAGAAAGGCAGGCCAAATCTAATATGAATTAATGATTTAGAAAAAGATCTAGTTTTGAGAACTAAAAATTGTAGGCAGAAGACTGTCCTGGAAAAGGCTACTTGAGAAGGCTTGATTCTCTAGATTCTGTAGTAGTTTAAATTCATAAAAAAAATACACCCCCGAAACAATTGTAAGGATCTTAAGATTTGAATCTATAAAAATTTTATATAAGAAAAAACTTTATGGTTGGTTAAGAAATGTACTACACATTTTTACCAAAAAATAGGAGATAAGTACTGTTTAGTATAGCATAGCAGAATTGTTCGAAAGGTACTAGTACAGAATATCTAAATTATTTCTATAGGGTGATAAGTGCTTTTTACAACCACTTGTGAAAAAAACATTTTATCAATTACTGTTACGAAACATTTCAGGGCCGTAGGTAGCCTAGGGATTAGAGCATCAGACTTCTAACCGGAGGGCTTGGGCTCGATGCCCGATGCCCCCGAATACCCTCCGAGTACCCCAACACCCTCCGGAGCATGTGCACGTTAAATCAGTGGGTCCTAAAGTCTTGTGGGTGGTCACATCAGAAACTAAGGGTGCTGAAGAATATTTCCCTCCCCTCCAGTCTACATCCCTAAATTGTAGAGGTGGAGATAGGTGGGGTCGCCAACTATCATGTAGAAGTCCAATTTGTCTCAGGCTCTGGAAACTTTCCTTCCTTCCCTTCGGGAAGAACACGCCAGCAACGAAACATTTACAGCCTTAAACATTTAACTCAGTGGTTCCCAAAGTGGTCACTACAGACCCCCAGGAGTCCCTGATAATATTCAGGAAACCATGGAAAATTAAAATTGATTTGGGGTCCCTGAACAATGGCAGGAATCCACGCAAGGTTTAATATAAAACAAAAATAAAAATTGTTTCATTTTGATTTTTGTGGAAATTTAAATAAATAACAATAATTCACTTGGATATACTCGACTGGGTGTTGAACCCTGTTGTACGTGAACTAACTTAGACCTCAACCACAGATGAATCCATACTAATACAGGAGCATTTTATGGAAATATCCGTAAATGAGGATATTAAGCCAATTTTTGAACATGGATACCGCAAATTCTAGTTATAAAAACCGATCCCAATTTTACATCCTGCATTATGGATTTTTTTGTAGAGGTTGTTGACTACTTTCCCGTCTTCCAATTTGGTAGAACGTGGATTCAGTGTCGTAAAATATTCAACACAAAAAAAAGGAACCCTCACTAAAAACTAGTGCTTGTGGGGATTTGCGGTTGTTACTCATAAACATTGAGACAGACATAAATACACTTATAACATCTCATCAAGTTCATCCAAATCCTTAACTTTTGTTATTTTATTTTAAACAAAAGTTATAATTTCAATAAATAATTCTTCAACAAAATGGGTTTTTTAATTTGTAATTTTATACTATGCATTTATGTAAGCTTTTCACTTGGGAAAGTGTTGACTTTAAAAAGGGTCCTTGAGCAAGTTTTGACTATAAAAAAGGGTCCAAGTTTTGACTATTAAAAGGGGTCCATGGGTTAAAAGGTTTGGGAACCACTGAGATTTAACTTCTTGTTTTGTTTTGTTACTATTACTTATGTCGCAGTCTGATATATGTATTAAATTCCTTTGCATTAAACTAATTGTTGGACTGGTTGAGTCAGAAGTCAGAGCAAATTTTAAAACTAATATTTCATGAACGTATAAAGATAAAAAGCTCCGATTTGCACCAAACGGTTGGAAAACAAGCTGATTTTATGACGACATAAAAAGATTGTTTAATTAGCTATTTATTTGACTAACAGATAATGATTTCGTTAACTACTGTATTATTAAATTTATTGGCGATTCAAATTCTAAGATGCCCCTTTTAAGCGTATTTTCTTTATTATCTTAAAATATTTTAAGAACGATGTGTAAACATATTTTGTGCTGACGATAGATACTTTTAATTAGACATTGTTAAAAATATGTATTTATTTTGTGGGTAATTGTGACAGAGCAATTTTAAAGTAAGCAACAACATTATTAATTTCTGCATGCTAAGGAATTGTTCGTTACCGTGTATTTATAATTAATGTAAGATTTTACCGAAACTTTTAACAAATTTAAACGCTTGCTATGCTTTATTTGAAGTTTAAGTATAATGAGAGAAACACAACTATATAGGGAATTTTTGAGAATCATTACGTCAACCACACATCAGATATAATGAGTTTAAAAAATGTAAGAAACTGTATAATTTTCTTCCAAGTTTTCAAACTTCTCTAAAATTAAAAATATTTTTATACATTTAATGAATACTTAATTTAAAGCAGCGTCTTAGAAATAGAAAAGAAACTCCCGTGGTTTGATTAAAACTCAAACAAAAGTAATCTACATAATTGTTAAGTCTCTCTACCATGCATTTAAATGGGCTTAATGGCATTCAGAATTACTCAATCGTTAAGTGAAAGCTCATTTAAACAAGTGTATGACTATGTTTACCAAACTTCTTTACTTTTACTGGACGTGTTTGTTTACTTACCCAAATTCTAATAACTTTTACGTGCTTTTTTAGATGTTCGTAAGCTAAGAGAAAATACATTTTCAAGAAAATGCATGATTTGTGTGGAATTTCTGTACCGCACAGATCATACACGTACTAATTAAACATGAAAAAGAATTGATGTGTTTGCGTGAATTTGGAAACCTTGGGGTTTCTCTCTGCATATATTACACTTTCAAAACTACATTATGAAGAATTTCACAATAACATTATTTTAACTGTCGCAATTATAGTTCGATACTAAGAGAAATTTTATACATCCATTTAAAAATTAATATCTTTTTTTGTACTTATTTTTCTTCTTTATCTTGGATCCATCTTAAAATTTAGAGGAATATTGGGGAATGAAAAGTCTTGCCCCCTAAATACAAATATTTATTGTGTACTCAAACTATTATAATTAGATATATGTTTACTAGGATATATTGTAACCACTGTTATGAATTTTTTTTATAAAACCATTTACCTCAGTAAATTTCAACGTGTGCCTCCTTAGTAGTTCAGAGAATATCTATATATAAGTGGTATTCCAGTTCCAGCCAAGTGTTCTTTAACATGTCGCACTCTTACATTTTATAAGCATGCAACTTTTATAAACAATTCTTACCAAACTATTTGTGATATTTGAAGTTCACACACATGAGATACTTCACAAGTTAAAATGATTATCGAACGTATTCAATAGTTGCTTCACTCATTCTAGGAAGATCCTTAGCCCTGCCCATTTTGTCCTCGGATTGGATGCCAAATTGCTCGGCAAAAAATGATGTCTTCCTTACACAAATGTTGCTCTCAGTCACTCTTGAAAGGGCATTCACACCATTTACTTCCAAAAAAAAAATACTAAAATTGACCTATCCAATGATACAAAAGTTACATTATTATATAAAATGGTTACCTTGTAATAAATTTTTATAATGAGGGCAAGACTTTTGGTTCACACACCCTGTATTATTTGGTGTATATTTTTTCTATTTTTGTTGCTAAGATTGTTCTGCTTTTCACAATGAAGCAGTACATTTTATTTTGATATCTAGTTTTCGTATTCTCTCAAAGCATTATGCTGTAATATTTGCTATGTTATACTGCATTTAGTTAAAATGGTTCAGCTAATCTTGTTATATATACTTTTATAATAAATAATTTTTCTTATCATTTTAATAGTCATAGTTGGGGAGTCATTAAGGAAGATTACTGCCTACTCTGACTCCCTGAATTTTAAACTTAACTACTCCGACTCCCTCATATACACTGCTGGTCCCTCAAAATGCAACACCAAGTAGAACCAGAGACATCACAAAGTATTTTATTTGACAGATAACATGTTGTACAAAGGTCAAAAGATTAAAGTTACAGTCTCTTGTGACGTGTGGGTGATGACAAAATCAGTAATTAGGGTAGCCGCGATTGTTGGCTATAACCACTGCCACACGCCTCGGCATAGAATCAAAGATGCTTTGAATATAACCTTAGGGTACAGCAGTCTCCATGCGGCTTCCACATATTGCCAAAATTGATCTGGTGTAGCAGCGGGTGGTGTATAAAGGGTTAGTCATTGTGCAAACATGGACCACACGTTTTCGATTGGCGACAGATCGGGAGAACAAGTAGGCCAAGAAAGCAATTCAATCTGATGGGGAAAAATAATTCTTGAACATTGCGTGACACACGTGTGGTAGTTCATTATCCTGTTGGAATATGACTGCTGGTAAGTGCTGAATGTGTATGGGATGACTATGGACTCCAACACCTCAGAGATGTAGCGATGGCTGTTCAGTGTACTGGCAATGCGCACTAGAGGGTGCGGTTGTTAAATCCAATACCATCCGAAACCATGATACTGGGTGCAGGACCAGTGTGGCGATGCGTAACGCAACAGTTCAGCTGCCTCTCACCATGGTGTCTTCAAACTCAAATCCGATTCATTGTGATGTTGCAGGCAGAAGTGAAATTCGTCAGTAAACACAATATCGTTCCATTCCGTTGTCTATGTTCGTCTTTCATCTCACCATTGGCGATGCAAACGCCTGTGGTTTCCAGTCAAGGGTAAACAAAGCAATGGACGCCTTGCGGACATTCCACTCTGCTGTAAACGGCATTGAATAGGTACGAGTGGACACCGAATGATACGTAACAGACTGAATCGGTTGTGCTATGTTTCGCGATGTGGCTGCGTGATCCATCAATACCATACACACAATCCGCCTGACATCAAGGGCAGTAGTGCAACGAAGTGGGTGCGATCGTCCCCGTCGGTCCGTTGTGTGCTCCTGAATCCAGCGATGACAGATCCGCATCACAGTAGCTTGGTTTTGTCCAACACGTTGACCGATTTCTCTGAAGGACAATCTACAATCTCTATGGGCTACTATTCTTCCTCGGTCGAATTTAGAAACTTGGTCAAAAGACGCTCAATGTCTTCCCCGAGGCATAGGTAAACAGCTTAAGCAAAAAAAATTAACGAAAAATCAATTGCAGTACTTCAAATCGTCAATCTGTTCTCCCCTTATATAGCGCTTGTGGGCAGCGCTACACTTGCCCGTTATGTGCGCCTGCACTATAGTGCTAATGATTTGCATATTTCATCGCCGCCAACGCATGATGCAAATTTCACATGGTTTGTATGCTTCCTTCAGGATGTTGCATTTTGTGTGACTAGTGGCGTATATGTAAACATATACACATGTGTTACATCTTTTTTTTTAATATAAAAGAAGTAATAGATGCTACGGAAATTAAAATTGATCTCATTATCAGATTATTTATATTATTTATCATTTATTATGAAATGGAAAACCTGGCATCAATAATTTCTGAAAAACAGTATAGCTTCGGCAAAATCTTCTTTGAGAGAAACCCGTAGAGATCCGATTTGATGGACTTAATAGCAGAGAATAGTCTTTGCACACTAATCTGAGTAGGAGGAAGAGCTTACTGGTAGAGATATTTTTTTTTTTACTTTTCAGGGTAAATTTGTACAAGTTTTTAAAGAGGTGTCTTACAAGAGCGATCCTAGAAATCTTGGAGTTTTTTTGTTTTTTTTTACATCTCAAGGCTTTTGGTTCTTTATTTTCATTCGCTTTTCTTTAGCCTTTTTTAATATTATCCTAGTATTTCTCAAAATCTAATTCATAATAAGAAAGAAATAAAAATAATATAACTCAGTTTATCATTATCTTTTTTTTTCAATTCATTTAAATTTCATTTCAAATTCAAACTGTCCAACAAAAACTGGAGTCGGAGTCGACGTATTTTTAGTGACTTTTTCTCCGACTCCTTTTACCCCAAAATATGTCCGACTGCATGACTTCGACTCCACAGTCCTATTGATCTTATCCACTTAAATGGATTTCTTTTATAATAATTACAATAAGTCATTTTTTTCGAAATTTTTCTTTGAAAAACTTTTGAATTCTTTTCCAACCTTATTTCGTTTTAATGTGTTTACCATTATCGAGACACTAATATTCTTTGTACGACATATTTCTCACTTACATACCGCTTTTTTAGTATTAAAGTAAGTTAATAGTTAGCCTCCAATTTATTCGACTCTTAATACAATATCAACTAATATTTCAATTTGTTAATAATTCTTAACGAATTTTTAAGTATTTGAGGAAAATTATACATAAAAAGCAAAGAAAATAGCTTTTAAATACACCGAGAAATGTCTGTAGATATAGACGAAATTAATGAAATTCTAGCTTCATTTACGAACCTTTATAAATTGAAATTGTAAATTTAGAATCTCAATTATTCCATGCAAATTCGAAAAATATAATTAAATTCTAGTTTCACTCTACATTGGCTCCGAAATTAAATGCATTTACTCTGGGAGTAAGAGGTTGTTATTCTAACTGGATTAAACAATTTGCTATTCACTTTCAGTAGAATAATTCAATAGAATGCTAAAACAAGTAATGAATTCCTGCTTATATAAGAAAGAAAGAGAGGCAAAGTGCTTAACATTTATTTATAATGAACACTCTCTCTATTGGGGTATAAAACAATCAAATAATTCAGAAAACTTTTAGCACTCATTGTATAGGAATATAGTTACTTAGTGTATATCTCTTAGTAGTCTCTTAATGTATTCTAATATTTTTAATATAATGGCTTATTTAAAAATTCAGTATATATTCCTAACATATTAATTTAAAAATAAGATATTATCACTATTCAAAACCATTCTTTAAGACTTCAGAATAATTTATGGTATCAAGTTTAGCACATGAGAAGAAATTACAAATTATTTGATTAAAAATATAATTAGAGCTTACATCAGACTACTTCAACTTTCAATCAACTATTTTACTTCATATACTTCATTTTTCACTATTTTTTCGAAAATTTACTAAGATATTTTGTTTGTATAATCAAAGTAAGAAATGATCCTGATAGTTAGCAATAGCATGAGAGTAAAATTTTGAGAAATAGGAATAATAAAAACTACCTTATAAAAGTAATTGTCCACACTTGTAATCAAGTAGCTACCCCTGATATATTTTGTCACTTCTATGACTAACAGGAAAAAAGAGACGAGGTAGAAAATCTAAAATTATATATGTTACCGGCAAAGTATGAAATGCCGGCATTGTATAGAATGCTGGACGTTTTTAGGCAAAGTATGAAATATGAGATTTAATACATACTTTGCCTAGGCATCGTATAGAATGCTTCGGCATTCTATAGAATGCCGAAAGTTATTTAGGCAAAGTATGAAATAAGGTCATGCTAAGACTATTTTTTTTATATCAATGACGTACATTCCTAAAAATACAAATGTTATTCTGACAAAATAATGAGAGTGCCATTATAGAAAAAATTATTCAAAATTCGTAAAGGAAAATGAAAGTTGTACCAAACAAAATGTATGTCTTTCTTACTAAGGAAAACAAAATGTTCATATAAAAAGTAAGAAATTAAAATTATCCTACTTGTTGCAACATGGTAGGTTTGAATGATATTTTGAAATACATTTCATTAAATTTTTCACACAAAGACAACTCTTATGTTGGTACTTTGTTTTACACATACATACATTTGACGAATCCTTGGCCACTTACATTGGACTGAGCAATCGCAACTGACAGGAAGGGAATTTCGTGGTCTGGAATATCTTTAATTCAAAGCAAGTTCTTATGGCCCAAAGTAAATTGTGATTTCGCCTATACTTATTTTAAAGTTCTTCAGAAGTTCTCAAGTAGATAGAAACTTTCCCACTCATTACAAGTGCCAATATATTGGCATTCGAGTAAGTGAGTGAACATTAACATCGTACTGTTCAGCTACTCGAGGGCTTTTGGTGACGGACCTCGTAATTTTCAACCATGGTCAAGTGACGAAGACGACACCTGAGCTGTCACTCCCCTCTCCGAACTTCCACACCACACCAATGGGAGGACGTTTGAGCTCTCAACAGATTTAACGTGCATCGCTTCCCTACTCGTCGGGTCTTCAGCGTTGCTATGCTCGAACTGTATTGGCATTCGGGAAAAAATCACATGTTTTACAACAATACCTTTTTTTAAATAATTTTTGTTTTTTCTGTAAAGGTTCACAAAGGCAGATGTACAGTTTAATATCATAACGTGTAACATTTTTGTATTTGGTTGAAAGTTTTTCAGAATTATATCACGTCCTCAGAATCCGTGACGTAATACTGAATAGCAGTGCTTCTCAACCTTTTTAAGACGCTTTTATAAGTTTCACTTGCATGTAACGGAATCTTTAAACTCGATTTTTACCCGCTTTAAAAGGTTAGATTAATTCGAAATTTTGCACACTTGTCAAGGACCTATGACAATACAGTAATCTCATAATTTTGTTCCATTGTCCTGATCAGGATTATCACGAATAACGATTTCCAGATTTGGAGACTAATTCCATATACCATTTAAAGACTTGGCGACAAATTCCAGATCCCATTTCCAGATTTGGCGACTAAAATATTGTTAAAACCGTATCAAAGCAAAAACGTTTGCGTCAGCAATTTATTACTATAATATAAACAATTGTCTAGTTTTTCTGAAAATGGAAATAAAAAAAAGACTCGGGCATGTGAAAAAAAATTATGTTTTAACCCAGCTTTTCTCAAACTGTGGGTCGCTCCCCCTTAAGGGGGCATAATAACCCTATGTGAGGGGCCAGCATTTTGAAAAGTTCAAAATAAAAGATTTAAAATAATTATTAATTTACCGAAAAGAAGCAAAACAAAATACATTCTGACATGACAAAAAATATAATACATATTCCCAGAGATATAAGATACTTATAAATGTTTCAATGCGGCAAAAAGTATTTAATAATTGATTTGTCAATACTAAATTAAAAGCAAGTTTATTAATTACTAGTGACTTCCATGGGCTTGTCATATACAAAGTATAATACATATAAATACATATATTGGTAATATGTGCAGTTTATAATACTAAAGTCACATTGTAACTTTAGCGTCGAAGTACATTATAATTGCATTCAATGCATTGTTGTTGTATAAGAGGGGCTCGATGAAAATTATGACTGAAAATTGGGTCGCAAATATGAAAAGTTTAAGAAGCACTGTTCTAACCACTAAACTCAGACATAAAGTCCATTTTTCTAAATTCTCTTGTCCAATGTGTGGAATGAAACATCGTTTATTTCTTCATTTTACCAAAACAGCTGAGAATTTATTCAGAGGTCTCACCGAATTAAATAATTTCTTACAAACTCTTCGATTCAAAAAGTGCACTTTGTATCTAATTCTGATGCAAGTTTCAGAGGTCCATTTAGTGAAAAATATCATTGACTTAACGCTTTCTTTCACATGAAATATTTCAAACTTAGCTCTTAAAGATTTCCTTCAGCCGGCTGATCCTAAATTTTGCAAACCAGGCTGTATCAACACACTAATAGGATGCCAATGGGTATTCCAGATTCTAAAAAATGACGCATTTAAGATTAATTCATCAATGAAGTTTAGTTTAAAATACTAAAAATGCATGCTTTTATTGCAGATCGAACTAAAAAATGAAAAATAAATTGTAGTTTAAAAAAACTAAAAAGTGAAAAAATAATTCTTAATATAAGAATAAAATGATTAACGAGAAAATTAATGTCATTGTGGTAAAAGCGTGTGTGGGGTGTGCTTTGTACTACATTTTTGCACTAACTCAGCATTTCGGAATAGAACTAGTAAAAAATTACAACAATTGATATAGAGCACCCCACGCTTTTACCACAATGACATTAATTTTCTCGTTGATCATACATTAAGAATTATTTCTTCACTTTTTAGTTCGATTAAACATAAAAGTGTGTTTTTTAGTTTTTTTAAACTATAATTTATTATCTTCCGGACCAATCAACTTTTGATACTTTTACCGCGGCCCGCTGAGGGTGGGGTGTTGATTATTTATATTTTAAATTGTTTTGATTTTATAATTTTCTATTTAAACATGCCTTCAGAATATAATTCAGTTACACCAAAAAATGAATATAAAATAATTTGACATGAAATATAAAGTGATTTCCATGGAAAGTCGCAAAAACGAAAGAGAAATACACCCCAGTAAATATAATGAAAATAATTTAATGCTCCTTGAGTTACCCTATACCATTTGATCCACTGGACCACTGCTGTATGGTACTGATGCCTTCTTTAACAGGTTAAATGAGTTTAATTTTACTATCCACAAACATCACATCATAGCTTTACAGCAACCAATAGTCCCTGGGTTCCTTCTTAGTAGTCATTTTGTATACATCAGTTATTAACTTCTAGTAAGTAATTTCAGTTAAAAAAAAAAACCTTTTTTTGCAGCATTAACTCGCATTTTGGACAACTCTTCGTCGAATAGTTGTTTCATGTCTATTGACCAGGGATCGGCAAACCTTTTTAGCTGTGGCGTGTAAAACCAATCTACCAATAGGATTCAGCGTACCACACAGTAGGGCATATTTGAAACAATTCAAAAATTCACAAATTTGTTGAGTAGTGCAAAGAGATCACTGAGATTTGTATCGTGTGTAATAAGTTTCCAACCCCTGCTATAGACCACAACTCCTTCTCCAACACCCCAGTTTGCTTCCCCATTTTCATGAATCATTGGAAAAAACCCACTTTTAGTTGAAAGAGTTTAAGTAAATCGAGTATTTTGACACTCCAAACAAATCGCAAAGTGCATCTGACAAATTCTGAGCCTGAGGCACGCGTTAAATGTCTTGTGTCTTGCCACGCAATATTCGAAACGAAGCGGAGATGTATTTCATACTTTGCCGGTTTCTCGTTAGGCAATGTATGAAATAAGAATCATTTCATACATTGCCAGGTAGGCTATACAATGCATAGGTATTCTATAGAATGTCGGGTTTCATACTTTGCCGGTAACATATACACTCTATCACAAAATAGTATATGCACCCAGAAGAGATCAAGCTACTATCACAAAACTGTGCAGTAATGTAGTCTGGTAAGAGATAAGCAAATGGTTAAAAAATTTCGACGCCAATTAGACAAGGGTAAGAGCGCTATGAGCATTTGAAATGCGCAGCTGGGAGAGTGTAAAAGCATGATTGCTCGTGCCATAGGGTTATTCAAACAAATCTATCGACTTGGATGGGCGGTATTGTGATTAGAGATGCCTCGGAGATGTAACCGATGAGAGTACGAACGATTGTCGGCCTTTGCGGAAGAAGCAAGTTGTTTGAACAGAAAGCCACCTCAGCTGGAGCGATGTAGTAGTTGCTCGGTATTGGCAACAATAGATCACGGAAGGGATAGTCTACCGTCGCGGAGGGTCAGGGCATCCCAGGAACATGAATGCGTGCGATGATCACGCAATCATAAGAGCTGTCACGTCCTCACCAAAAACATAGCTAGAATCGGTTTGACGTCATTTACCACCTTCCAGACATCCAGTGGTATAAAGGGAAATTATTCGGAGACGACTGGCTAACGCAGGTATAAGGAGCCAACGATCATTAAAACTGCTATCACTGACCTTATTATAGGCAGTGTCGATTGGACTTTTGCAGATCTCGGGCAAGCTGGAGTGGGACCGACTAGAGATGTGGAATCTTCAGCAATGAATCCCGATTCAGTCTCAATATCGATGATCAGCGTGTAAGAATGAGTAGGCTGACAGGTCACCGGCATGATCCGGCATTTATTGTCCAGAGCTATACGGAGATTACTTAAGGTGTAACAGAGTGAGGAGCAATTTGTTGGGGCACACGTTCACCGCCGTTCACGCTCACGCACACAGTTACGTGGGTGAGATTTTAACTCCAGTTGTACTGCCTTTGCTATCAAGTCGCCCAGATTCCGTTAATAAGTAAGACAACGCTCATCCACATACTGCGTGACTCTCCCAACGATATCTTTAGGGATATAACGTACCCTTGGACTGCCAGGTCATCAGACATCTTGCCAATAGAGTACATCTGGGACGAGCTTAGAAGGCAACTGTGGCCGCTCCGGATTACCAGTGAAATAACTACCCATTTTCAAAGATTATTGCAAGATCTTCTGCAGAAGGTTATAGGTGATCTCACTGATTCGATGCCAGCAGTGTATCGGCTTGTATAGTTGTCAGAGGTGGACTTCGTGCCTACTGATTTATAATCTTTTTTCACATGCCATATCTTTTTAATAAAACAAGCCGTTATTCTGAATTTGTAATCATTTGCTTATCTCTTAATACACTACATACATGTTAAGTTTCGTAATAGTAGCTCACTTTCTTTTGGGTATATATATTTTTTTGTACAGAGTGTATATATAGCGTTCCCATAAATAACGCCCAGACTCTACGAAGCCAAATTCCTCGTTGGGAGTACATAATGCCCAAAGAACTGTACCTGTAGGATCCATAGCTTACAAAAAAATACGGTAAAGGATGATAAATGAATGATAATGCATGATGGTTATTGATGAGGGCTCTGACACATTTTTGTGCTGCTATACGTGATTAGTTCAATATAGCATACTCCAGCAGCTGGATTGGACATGAGAATCCGATCCTATGGCCACCATGATCACCAGATCTCACACTGTTGGATTTTATTCATATGGAGCAGTCTCATGGAACTAGTGTGTTGAGACGAAGTAGCTACACAAACGGACTTAGTTACTCATCACGTCACGCTGCTGTGACTTGTGCACTCATCCGCTTCACGGCGCTCAGTGGGCAGTTTTTCCAATCGAGCTGGGAAAATCCAAAAATGAAATTGCGCGAAATAAAAAAACCAAAACTATTTATGGTCCTCATAGGTTCCTTAGCCATGTGGTAAACAGTTTTCGTCAGTACGTGAAAGGAAATATTCTACAATCAGTGGTTTAGATCGGGTTTCTTTTTACTAGAAGTAACACTTGCGAGAGTCATTTTCTAGTAAGAAGTTCAATCGTTTCGTCTGAAAAAGATTTTTCAGGTTTAAGAGTTTTTTTATACATGCCATGGGTAAGTAATTTCTTGATTTGACTTTCAAATTAGGTTCAAGTTTGATTAAAAATTGTAAAAACATAGCATTTAGCACAGCATGTAACTCCTACTAAGACATGTCGGTTTTTTGTGTTTATTGGAGTAGAACTTTGGGGTTGTGTGTGTGTGTGTGTGTGTGTGTGTGTGTGTGTGTGTGTGTGTGTGTGTGTGTGTGTGTGTGTGTGTGTGTGTGTGTGTGTGTGTGTGTGTGTGTGTGTGTGTGTGTGTGTGTGTGTGTGTGTGTGTGTGTGTGTGTGTGTGTGTGTGTGTGTGTGTGTGTGTGTGTGTGTGTGTGTGTGTGTGTGTGTGTGTGTGTGTGTGTGTGTGTGTGTGTGTGTGTGTGTGTGTGTGTGTGTGTGTGTGTGTGTGTGTGTGTGTGTGTGTGTGTGTGTGTGTGTGTGTGTGTGTGTGTGTGTGTGTGTGTGTGTGTGTTACCACAGTAACACTTAAGTCATATAGAGTAGATATAGACCTTTAATTTAATACCAAATTTAGCTGCTACTGCCTGCTACTCCTTAAGTTATGATTTTTTTTCAGCGTTGGCCGATGGTATTACTCGACGTGCCTTATTTAATGTGTGGAATGAAGAGCAAGATCCTAAGCGCAAAATTGATGCTGTTTTGAGTTTAGTTAAGAGTACAACGGACTTTGATAAATATCAGAACCAGCAGCAATTAAAATTTAGAAAAATTGTTAAAAATTTTTGCTTGTTTGTAGGTAAAAAATGAATGAGGTGCCATAGAAATTAAAATGATGCGTGATTGTCGGGGGAGTAAGATTTATATTACATTTTATTATTTTTAAGAAAAATATATACTAGTGTGGTATTTTATGTTTATTTACGCTTATAATAATTATTTTTTCAGAATTATAAACTTTAGAATGGTTTTTCTCAGTTTGTGTTTTTTCGCATTCAAAATACTACTTCTTCCACAATTATTTACCAATCACTTCTATTTTTTCCCTATGTCTTATATGTAATGCATGTAACAAAATTAGGGATCCATTTTTCTGTAAATGGAATACCTCTTTTTTAAAAAAATTGAAATGTGGGAAATATTAAGCTTTTAGTTGAATTTTAACATATATATATATATATATATCAACATATTTTACTATGCTTTTTCTCCAAAACTAATTAAGGTATTGTAAAATCGATCCCTAAAGGTGTTTAAGACATCCTCGGAAATATTACGAAAATTTCATGTCAAAAAATTAATTAACACAAAAAGAGTAGAATTTTAAAAATTTCCAAATTTCTTAAAAGAAATAAAATTTGTAAAATTGTGTGAATAATGTGTGCAAAATTTTATCTCGTATCATTTTCTTAAATAAACATTATATATAATGCTAAAATATAATTTTTAAATACATAAATAAAAAAAAAATGTTCAAAGAGTGCCGAGTCCTTTCAACACTACCTATTATCCTTTATTGTATATGTACAATGTTATGTTTGATTGTATTTGTTTAAATTTTTTTTTTACTTGACACACTATTTCTTGTATGTATTCTCCCACGTGTAAATTACTGCTTCTGTTAATATCCTTAGATCCTTGCTTAAAAACTAGTTCCACTTAGTAATCATTTATTTTTGATCAAATTCAAACTGGACATAAATTAGTTAAGACCCCATTAAACTTATTTGTTAGTAAAAAACAGAAAATAATACCCAATTTACATTAATTACTATGATTTTTGATCATTAGATATTGTTATGAAGACTTTAAAGCCATAAAATAATTTCCGAGTGCCAGATTGGGAAAACTGCCCACTGTGCGGCGTGCTTAAGCCTGCCTCGATATGTACAGTGGACGCTTTGAACATCTATCTTTTTAAATACTCGCTTGTGTGTGTGTAAATACTGCTGTTGTTGTGTGCAATATGGTGTTTTTTCCTTGAACCGGCTGTGAAGTCGTACTTCGTTTTTCGTATTTTTTATTACACTATGGATCGTACAGGTTCATTTACTTTGGGCATTTTTTATACACTCTCAACGATTAATCTAGCTGTGCAGAGTTTGGGAGCTAATTTTAGGATTTCCTGTACACCAGCTACCCAAGAAGTAGGATTTCACTTTCAAATATTAACTACAAAAAATTAAAGTTGTTCACTTACGTGTTTATGTTCAGTAAAGAAAATACCAATTTTTTTTTAATGTTTAATTGTACTATTTCAATGATCACACCATTAGTCGCGATCAAAACATCGAATCCATACCAGATTTCTAGCCAAGCTGTATGAAGCATTATAGGATCAATACTCTGAATGGCTAACTTTAATTCGACTTTTTTGGACTTTTCTACAACAATTGAAGTTTATAACACATGAAGATGTAACCTTTAACGCACTACATCAATCATGCACAGTTTATTTCGGTATTTGGAATTGTTGCACCGCGTGGCGAATTGATTTACCAAGGACTTCAATTTGTGTAGTGTCATCGCAGCTGCTCTGCTAAGGTGACCAGATTTTAATTTTGACAATACGCTATCTGTCGTTAAAAAATTTTCATATTACTTATAAACTGTGGATCTTTAAGATGGCTTTCGATTTTAGAGGAAGTCCAAAATTTACTTTGCATCTGTGTTGCAGATTTAAATTCGATAAACCATTCTACAACATGTGCTTGTTCATGCGGGGAAAGCATTTTGAAATGAGATTGTTGCAAAACGTGGAC
Source organism: Trichonephila inaurata madagascariensis (assembly GCA_019973955.1). Lineage (NCBI taxonomy): Eukaryota > Metazoa > Arthropoda > Arachnida > Araneae > Nephilidae > Trichonephila > Trichonephila inaurata. The sequence continues at coordinate 188,832 of BMAV01015960.1, forward strand.
GTAGCCATATAGTTTACATTTCCTTTAACAAAAATTTTATTTTTTTTTATTTATGGAATATAAAAGACTGCAGTCGAATATCTTTGCTTGTTTATTTTTAATCCATTTTTGAAAAAATATCCATAATTTTCGGACACCCTGTATCAAGGGTAACGAGCTTTTATGGAACAACGGGTCCTTTTTTCTAAAGAAATGTTTAATAAGGTATAAGCGTGTAGTCAAACAATTTTGACTTGCGATTGTTGGGAAAATAATAAAACTAAATACAAATAACTCAAAACTCTTTATTTACTACGAAAAATACATTGTGCACTGTATAGTAGTAAATGTTTCAGTTATATGTATAATTCAAATTAACGTTAGTGTGACTTCTATTGCTGCAGATTAGATGACATATAACTTATATTAGGATTGTAATATGTTACTTTTAGCAGAATTTAGGATAAATTGAAGTCATCTGCCAAACGGTTTCTAAAAGAGTCTTTAATGTTATTTATCTCTGATAATAGTGACTCTTACAGACATAGGTAGATGAAAATATGGTTAACATAGCATGAGCCAACTTCTCCAAACAGTTAAATGTATTTGGAATAGTAGGAGAGAATTCTATGTTTGCAAAATTTCATTATACTGGCATTTTTATTTGCATTGCTTGTTAATCTTTCTGTTTCAATAAGTTCCAATTTTTTCGTTGTTTTAATAAATTTTTGAATCCATGTTAAACTAGACTGGAAATCAATCATTTGTATGTCAAATTTTTCAATTTCCAACTAACGCAATTGGGAAAATTTAGTTCATCGAATGAAGTCCATCAAGGTAAATAATAAACTTGAGCGTTTCCGATAATCCTTTGAACTGAGAAAATCTCGCAGAAAATTCCTTGATTGAAGAATCAGTTATGAAATAAATTCTTCAATAACTTTTTCTTCGTCTGGTTTCTCATGTGTACATCTAAATCTCTGGTATTTTCTTCTAGTTTGGGAAATACTTGTAGTTTCTTGTAATAATATCGTTTCTGGAAAGCATGCAGTTTAGCGTCAAAAGCGCGAATAAGATCCATCATGACGATAATTGTTTTATTTAAGCCTTAAAGTTTTTGTTCAATTCGCGTTGGTGTTGGCATATATCTGTAAAAACATCAATTTAGAAAGCCACATAACATCCAACAACTGTGGGTATTGTTCAATTTTCACCTCATTTTGCAGAAACAGTCTGATTTCTTCCAAGCAGTCAATTCTTTGAAGTATGTTCTCACGGCTCAACCAGCGAACATTATTATACATTAGTAAGTCACACATTATGCACCTAGATGACTTCATCCAACAAATCAGCAAACTTCCATTTATTTAAAACCTGCTTCGATATGAGGTTGACTACTTTTTTGGTTAACGCCGTTACATTATCAAAAGATGTTAAACCACTCTTAGCACACAAAGCTTGTTGGTGAGTAATGCAGCAGTGGCATTCAAGAATCGAATGTCCTATGTCTGCTTAAAACAAACTAATAAAACTTTTTTTTGACCACCCTGTTTGGAGCACCATCATAGCTGTTAGTGGAATGATTCTTTCAAAGTGCCTTTCTCAGCAAGTGAATTTTGAACAGCTGTACAAATATCCGTGCCCTTTGTAGTTGTTAGTAACGATGATATTGTAATTGATTCTTTCTTAATGACATTTCCTATACAGTATCGAGCAAAAACAGCTAAACATGCAAATTTAGTGATGCCAGTACTTTCGTCAAGACATAGCAATATAAAAGGAGTGAAATTAATGTCATTTTTTGTTGATCTGTTACATTTCCAACCAGTTTTAAGATTCTTTCTTTTGCTGTGTTTCTCGATATAGGAATATCTTTGATACGCTGAATTATTTTATCTTTATTATTAAAATCATCAAAAAGTGAGGACGTGCCTGCTAACCAGGCTTTTTTCAAAAACTCTCCTTATTGAAAAGGTTTACTATACCGAGCAATGATTTTTGTAGCCCAGTAACTTGCCGAGCTCGTATGACTATTTTTTATTAACTTACTTAATCATAGACTTCGACTGTTTATTTTTGTCTTTTATTGCATTGTCAATTAATTCTTTTTGCTCTGGCTCACATTTTCAACAAAATGATTTGTGATTTGTTCCCAAATGTCGTTTTACAGACGATGTTCCACATACTACTGTTCCAGAACGTAAAACACACACCGCTTTGTCGACTTTACTAATCGTACCATATTTCTTGGTCCAACAAGTTTTAAATTCTCTGTTAAACTTACTATCTTGCACTTTTTGTTTTTTGCTGTACAAGCCATGTTAAATAACAGTTAAAAATCGTAAATACAACACAAATAAACTTTAAAATACAGTTGTTTCAACGAAATTGACTAAACTATGCGTAAACAAACTTTGCATCATTAGAAACTGTAGTCCATGAAGTAACTAAGGCAGGTCAATAACAAATGAGTGTGCTCCTCGCTGCCACGCGCACCATGACCGATCACTCACATTTGTTCGTAATACTTTATAGTGAGCTTTGTTATTTTGAACTAAAATGCAAACCATTTTGATCAGTGGCATGCCCAAAATAATGTGTCGCGTGCCATTGGTTCGCCATCGCTGCCCTATATTATCTGAACACTGGCAGTCCAGCAATTAAAGCAAGGAGCTTCATGGTTAGTGATGTTGAAATCGAGTATTCGGTCCTAGTGCTGATTCCACCGCAAATCTTCGTTGGTTATAATAAGTGCGGTTGCTTGTTTGCTCATCTGAAAATCACGGGGACGGTGAACAAAAAAAGAGGGAAATATCAGCTCAAAAGTATTGCCCTTATCCCTCAATTGAGTCTCAGATTTACAAGATTTGTCAAAAACATCCTCAAAATGGTGTTTATTTAACCCCTTAAGCAGTCATTTTTTTTACACCAAATGCTTCAAAAAAGGCACATTTTTATTGTTTATAATTAAACACCATACTAATTCCCGCCTTCACCTCCCAAAAAATGCCGGATGAAAAGCATTTCAGTATCAGAGACAAACTGCATCATCTTTACAAAATACAAGCACTAAATAATACACCATAAAAATTAAAAATAAACGCAAATCAAAGAATGAAAGAAAATATCAGTTCCAGAGTACAGCGTACGGCCAAGCTAGTTGGGACCAACTTTCTCGGTAGCCACGGGTAAGCCTCGGTACGGGCAAACCGCTTAAAGGGTTACGTCGAATCTGAATCTGGCTTTAAGGATATTATGCCATATTCCTTGCGTTAGGATGTAATCAAATGACATCTGCTGCTATTGAAAAACCTTTGGAGTATCAAAAAAAATTAAGCTATAATATTGAAACCTGTTATCAAAAATCAAGGCAAATTATTTAAGGAAATTTAATTAAGGGATAATTAATAAATACATTTCTTATAACTCTATGGATAATATTTTCTGTTTATCTTTGTGTGAATGATTTTCTTAGTAATTTTTTATGTATTCTGTGTATGCTGAAAGAATACTTGATACCAATATTGTTTGTGTTTTACGGCCATTGATGTTTGATTGCATCAAAAGCAGTTTTACAGAGAATGTACCAGATGAGAGATTAAATGTTAACAATCTATTAAAACACTGAAAAAAACATGATCTTCAATTTAAAAAAATTATCGTAGAGTTTCATATTATATTCATTGCATAAGTTTTAATAGCATTTCAAAACATATTTAAAATATTATATGCTATTTTTATTTTTCACTTAGAAAGAAAATTTTCTAAGATATTAAATTAATTGTATGTTTGAGATTTTTATTTTTTTATTTTTTTTCATCTTGATTCCTTTGAGATAAAAGAAAAACTCACAAAGGTACATCAATAAAAATCATCATCATCAAGGATAAAATTTTGAGCATAAACAAAAGAAATTAAATAATTAAATTAATGTAATAAATTATATCATATGCCTCTAACTACCATTACACAATTTATAAATTGTAATAGAAGGCTTGATGGGGTTGTAAGTGGATTGTGTTTTGAATAATTACTGTAATTATTTTATTTTATTGATAAATAGTAAATTAGCGTAAGTTTGTAAAATATAAGATTACCTTAAATATAGCAGTAATTTATCTCTTTTTCCCTTGAACAATTTATTAAATATCTTCCTATTAATTTCAAGAGAAAAATATAATTTTATTTCTTACTTCGTAAACTGAACTTACACAAATGATTTATTTATTTCAAAATAAATTTCTTCCAAGAGGTGTGAAAAATTACTATATATTGTGTCAGATTAAATTTCATTATATAAATCACACACATTGAAAACCTCATTTCCGAAATAGTAAAAACCTATAATCATCCGCGTATAGATAGAATAAAATTAATGTTTATCTCTTTATAATTCTCAGTTTTGTATATTGATTAAGTTATTTTTTTACAAAAGCTTTTATTATTGTTATTGCTTCAGTGAATACATTTATCATTCAGCACATAATGTATTTCTAAGAATTTTAATTATAGTTTGAAAGTTTTATTTTTCATGCATGTTTTTTATCCCAGCTTTTTCAAATAATCGGAATTTTTAACTATTAGTTAAATACTAATCACTCTGCTTTCCAAACGATTTTGCAAGAAATTTCGACCCATCAGGAAAAAACTAAGCATTTTATCTGAAGCTATCAATATTATATTTTTTCTTTCTAATGATGCAATCATCACACACAATACTGTTTAAAAAATCATAAATACTGTTAAAAAAACAAGATTAAAAAGGTTATGAAAATTGATAATGAATGGCTTTTCTCAGCAACGATTTAAAACTGGAGATTTAGAAATTGATCCTGAAATTAGAACTAAAATATAAATATAATTCTGATTCATTACATTACTTTAGCTCTTTTGTGAGGAAAAGGAAACTATAGTAGGACATAATAAATTCTAGATTTTAAAATTCAGTAAATTAAAAATTACATTTTAATTATTAGTTCAATAAACTGTAAATGTAATTACCAGAAGTACTATTTATGAAGAAAGTAATCTGTAATAATCTTTCAGGGCAATGAAAATCTTTCAGCTTATACATAGTTTTTATCTAAATTTGTTTAAAAATATATAAAGTAACTAATATAAAATAGGTAACTTAATCTGACTTCTTTTTCAATCTCAATAAAGAAAAAAGGAAATAAGAAAATTAATTTTTGAAATATTTATTTCATGAACTTTTCATTTGTTCAGGTGGAAAAGAATAACATAATAAAACTATTTACATCGGAAATGTCAACGACAAACACAAAAGCAGTTAAAGTAGGCAAGACTCCTTTCAAAATTTGCATTTGGCTGAAAGTATTAATCCCGTAAAGTATATATTAATAACAACTTATTTCTCAAACATTTTTGAAATTGACAAATCTCTATGCATAAATTTTGTCGTTTTTTAACTTGATCTATAGTGTTTATTATTATTATTTTTTTATTTTCCTCGAGTGAACTTAGTTTTCGAAGTGATATATCTTATATGTTCTCCTTCTCAAGCAATGCTCGTTTTAAAAAACATAATATCCTTTTGAATAACACTTCAAATGAATAAAATAAATACATCAATAAAGTCCCTATTTTGAAAATATGTGACATTTATTTGAATTGTATTTACCTTATGCTATTATCCATAATTTCTGTAATTTATTATTTTCAAAATAAAATTATCTATAAAGCTTTCATATAAAGACAAAATTAATTATTCTTTTTAAATTTATCTCAGCTTTTTCTATTATTTAATTGATATGTGATTTTTTTTCCAGTTTTTCAGTAAGAAAATATTTGAATAATACACAACATTGGTTAAATACAAGTATGTGTTTTACCCCATAAAATTGGAAAACACTTAACGTTTTTACAGTATAGTATCTTGCAAGATATTAAGATTATCTTTTGTCTATCAGAAAAGATGTCTTTAATAAGAGATAAAGATGGCATTTCGTCTAAATTAAAATATTGTATTCTCCAAAAAAAAAATTTTTCTTTTCTTGTAGAGGTAATATCTTTTAGTCATAGAAATTAATTTCTAGATCATAAATCGATGGACTATTACATCATGACCTCTCTTCACCTAGAGTAATAAACTCGCTCTAAAACAAAACTTAAGCAGACATGCGGCTGATGCCGGAATATATAATGTGCCTATGTGTGGTCTTTCCACACGCAGAGTGCTCAACGACATAATGGTAAAAGTAGATGATTCATAAGATTTCGATGAAAGTCGAGTAGTTTTGATTCTGGGAACATCGATTTTACAGCATGTTTCCTCGGTGTGAGTACTTACCAAAAGTGGTGTACAGATGGTGAAACGATAAGATCAGTGGCGTAACGTACACCCTCGCATTGTGAGGGAGCCCAGGACTCTAGGGGTCCCAAAGCCTGACTGATGCTAAGTATGGCTTGGGGTCCAAACCCTGACTTTGTAGGGGGCCCTAATATTATCCGTTACACCACTGTCTAGCATCCAAGAGTAAAGCCCAAACTTAGAACACATTTCCAGATATATTCGTTTGTCTATAACTCAAATATCCTTTAATCATTCTGGGACTTAAATATCTTGAAATGTTCAGTATAAATTATCGAGTTTTTACTGCAACATATTAATTTAAAATTTCGTTTAAAATTTTCGTACACGAAATGAAGTATTAAACTACAGCACATGGCTACGAGCTAGAGACTATGACCAGTGGTGTCATGTACATCCTCGTAACTCCCACATCGCGGGGGGGAGCAGGATTCTGGGGAGCACAAAGCCTGATGTTATGTTATTAAAATCCTTTGTAAGATCCAGCTTGGAGTCCAAAACCTGACTTTGCAGAGGGGCCCTAATATTCTCCGTTACGCCACTGGATAAGATGCCAGGCATGGCCCAAGGATTCTATAAGAAAGTGGAGAATATTCCGCATTATTCGAAATGATTGATGAGCTACAATGGCCCATATCCCGAACAGCTAACTAAGGATATCCACACGGTGTTTCTCAACAAACAGTATAGAGTATACTGATGAGAGAGAGTATTGGTCAACGCAGCCAACACCGGAATCTCGACCTTGCTCTTATGGCATGTTATCGCCAAAAATGCCTTAACATCGGCATTGGATCATGCAAGAATGGGGGGAAATCATCTGGTCCAAAAAAGTACTGTTTTCTGAACAATCACATTGATGAACGAGTGCGAAAATGTCAGTTTCCAATGGTAACCCAGGCACGTTGTGACATCTCACGCGTCCTTTCTCTAACATAACCTCTGTGTTCTTTGACGGCCACGATTAATGGCAAATCTTTTCCAACCCAAATCCAAGAAGTTAAACGAAGGCTAGATGCAAATAAGATAACCTTTAAAAGGATAGAAGTTTTAGTGAGCGGAATGGCAATTTAGAGAAAGTTCAGTTCAGAGAAGATATAAGTGTTGATAGACGGCTTACCTAGAATCAAGACACAATCTCGCCATTCAACCAAGGTACATACCATTGTACGCCCACTTGGAGAAATATTTGAAGTGGATTGGACGTTGAGTATTCAACCAAGGTAGGAAGATTATATTCTGAACGCGAATATATTATTGAGACTAAGAGTAGGCGGATATAATATAATTATATTGATAAGTGATCTAATTGCGCGATCTGTGTTAATTAAGGTTACGTGTTTTGGTTTATTCTCACTTAATATAAGTTTGTTCGATATCTAAGTAATCTAAGTTAAATTCTTAATAAAAGTCATATTAAGAATTCTAAAATGTCTCATCATTTCGAGAATCCCACACCTCTAACTTACGCTGAAACCCCACGATATGGTTTACGAAGATCGACCATGTCGCAACGTGGGTGATTAGTTGGCAGGATAGTCATATGGCATTATGGTGTAGGAAATGTTTTCGTGGTAAACTTTACAACACCTCCCATAGAACAATCCCTAATGTTTGTGCGTTGTGCGGACATCACTGCAGACCAGGTGAACCCCTTCAGAGCAAGTGTTCCTGTCCGGTGATGGCGTTTATCAACAGGATAAAGTACAATGTCATAAAGGCTGAATCATCTGAGAATGGCTTAAGGAACATTGTGAGGAATTTCAAGTCATGTCTTGTCTTTTGAATTCCCCTGACATGAATACAAAATTTTGAGTTGCACCTGGAAAATCAAAGCTACTACCTCGCAATGTGTGAGAATTACAGGATCAGTTGGGATGTTATTGGGTACCAGATATCTCAGACTACCTCTAGTATGTTTTCAAGTCAATGTTATGCCGGGTGTTGGCAATTTCTAGGGCGAAAGCTATTCTTACTTCATATTTAACACACAGTCATAATGTAAGGACTCTTCAGTGAATGCAGAAATATAGAAGTGTTTCTTTTTTTAAAAAAAATAGGAAACAGCATGGAGAAAGTGACAGAGATTTTTGGTGAAATTAAACATATATATATATATATAGCAGATAATGAAATTCTTAAGCATTCAAAATCGTGAGATCTATCAATGACTAATAATTGTATGCTCAAAGTTATAAAATTAATAATTGGTCAACCCCCTCCCTCATATTGTATACTATGTAAAGAGTAATAAAGATAGATTACCACACCCCCTTCCAAGCATTCTTCAATTATTTCTTTATTTCTGCGAAATTACTAGATAACCAAATCTGGCAACATAAAAATCCAAACGTGTTCTATTGACGAAAAAATCTGAACACTTTGCTCATAAGGAAAGTAACAATAGCATGGAGTGTGGTGTATTAAAACTCACAGTTAAAATAGGATCAAAAGTAATCACAGACATAGTACAAGTTTTAATTTATTTCTTATAAATATATATATAATATATATTATTCAAAATATAAAAAATACTCATACACGAGTGGAACCCGGTTAACCAATCAGAATCTCTTTCTCTATCTCTTAACGAAATATATAATATTACCTATCTTTGAATGAAACTCCAGCATAATTAAGTTTGAAAACTGTACAACTATCTTCAATTAAGTTTACTAAGGACTTTTCCTAAGTCAACCTCGCTATTAAAACTATTCGCAATTTAAGCATCTTGATTTATTGTTTTCGTTTACTGGCATTAGATATTCTTCATATAGACATATTCTTAGATAATCTTCCTCTGTCTGCTGTCGTCAATTCAATATACAGTTGTTATTAAATATACTGCTTACTTGTATGTATCATGGTTTCTACACTAGGTTCTCATTCTATACAAAGTTATGAAGTGGCTCCATAGATAACTAAGTTGAACACGTATGAGAATCCACTACATGAGACATTCCAGAAATATGTCAACAGTATACGGACTGCCGTTATCTAGTAAAAAGTGGTACCAGGATTACGAATCATGAACAGCAACGCAAGAGAATACATGGTGTCCTCAACATATCCTTCAGCTGTTAAAGATATACACAGGGAAATTACAGGTGACCTGCTGTCGTAAGAGGCAGCACTTCACATGATCATACCAAGGTTATGGCTGTATGCCTTTCTATAATAAACTGATTGAGAACGCTGGTCCCAACTCTTCCAGACGCGAATCTTATGTTCATTTGTTCCAAAACTCCAAGACTGAAGCAGGATTTATCCAGGGACACTTTGTAATTCCAGTTTGTTGGCATCCATAACGATCGGCTATGGCATAACTTTAGGGGACTCAAACGATGTTATGAGATTTAGGGGACAACTGAAAATACAATAATACCATCAAAGTAATGTAATGTAAATTTGACTTGACTTGATATTTAGTTAGAATTTGCCAATTAGCTCTTTGGAATATATCTTACAGGCTTTTATATCCAAAGAGCAAGCGATCAAATTGAAAAAGACTATAATTTGATGTAAATACCAGTATTTCGGATTCGTTATTATCTGATCCAATGTACAAATAGCAATCTAAAGTGAAGAAATTTTTTGCATGTGTTATGTGAAACAGCATTAATTTGTGGGATTGGTTCTACACACACATCCATTTTTGTGATAGTATTGAGTTTTTTATAATCAGCATACAATCGTGTTCAAGCTTTATTCTTTTAATAATGCTTCTAATGTTAAGCTTATTTTTTAATTTCCTCATCCCCTTTAAGGATTCTGTATACAACAGATAATTCTGAGTAAGTATTATCTTAAGGGAAGTACATTTGAGCTTTTATTTGTTATTTTTAAGATTAATCTTTACGAAACGGTTATGCATTTCTCCCAACATTGTTGTATTTCTTGGCCTTTAGAGAGAAAACCATTGTCTTAGAACACATCAAATTGCGTCAAAAACCATTGTTCCGTCTCTTGAAAATCGTCATTTGTTTTGTCAAATCTATGACCCAACAATATTCAAAGTATGACGTTAATAAAAAGGATTCAAATCTGGGATATACCAATGACTTGGACTTCCATCATATCATTTAATATTAAATATACATAACTGTGCAGAACAAGTTGGAAGTTAACTTTTTTAACTAAAGAGCAATTGAATAAAATTTAAAATTTTCATGCATTTTTAAATAAATCTTTGCATTTAGCAATAAATTCTTTCAAAAATTTTAAAAAATTGCTGCTCTTTTCAAATATTCTAAGAACATCAGCAAATTAAATTTAGTTGTCTGTTAAAAAAGGCCTAAGAATAAAAAAGTTCAAACTAATTTATATATATATATATATCCTCTTGAGTCCCGAGAAGTAATTCCTCAAAACATTTATCAAATTTTCTTGGTGTGTACTTAAAAAATGGAACTATTAAAAGGAAAAAAATATAAAAAGTACATTTTAAAAATTTTATTTATGTTAATTAAGTGGTACCCAAATGGGTATCGTGGAACTACAAGCATATAATGTTACAATAATAAAATAGTTATTTGTTATGGAATTCAAAGAAGCAATTTCTGTTTTGTAAGCACAAATACAAGTCACATTTAATGCATCTCACTCTGGGTTTTTCTGGACATCCTGGAAAGTGACACCATTTGATTTTCTCTTTTTACATGTGCCGGAAAGTGGCTAGTTTGGTCATACCATACAGCATTCACAGGCAAAGGAACAACTTGTTGATTTTTTTCCATTGAGGTCTTTCTTTTACGGTTTCTTCAGAAACTTCGGTTTTTATTAAGATCTCAGCTATCACAAGCTTGAAGTCTATCATTAAGTCATCTTGAAGTCTATTTTTAGAGTAATTTCACATTGCTTGCAATGACGAATATACATAATCCAAGCATTGCAGGTTACCATATTCAAAAAATGTGCGAAGACACGCATTGTCCATTTCTTGGTCTATCTGGAGATCCGGTAATATGAGATTAATCTCTCCATCATATCAACACCTCCCATTAAGTATTATTTGAGCTTACAATGGCAGGTTGTCTGACATCTACTATCTCTCTTGGTTCTTTTGCCCACCTCTTGCAGCTGCTTTCAGGTTTTATTCCAAATGCACTTGACAAAAAAGGTACAGATTTCTTGTCTTTTCATTTAACAAGACAAGCTTTTCCATCCTCATGTCTTCGAGAAACTGGTGAACCTATCTCCATATCGGTATCTTTGGGAAAGCTTCCGGTGACACCATCAGTACGGTTGGTCATTACAGTGCCAATTAAATATACGTTTCTAATCACGAGGTAATCTAAAATTGCTCGTCCTGTAAAATATCTGTCGGTACATAAATGGGTTTTGCTGTTGGTATAGTACCAACCAAATGTTTCACAACTGCTCCTCCTAAACCATATAATTGCTTGTCTTCAACTGGAACTGTATCAGCTCCTGTGTAAATTAAGAAATCCAAAACAAGCCCATCTGGTGCAGCAAGTGCAAATTTTTTAATCCTACAGGGTTTGGTTTGGATGGTAAGTATTGTCTCATAGGGCATCTACCAGAGAACGACATCATCTGTTCATCAATTGACAGACACTCTATCCGAGGAAGTGTCAAACAGGCATTTCTAAAAACTTCTAAAATTGGACGAACTAAAAACAGTTTATTTATTTTTGACTTTCTGTTATGTTGTTCTTATCTACAAAATGCAATATATTCCTTAGTTCACAAAACCTGTTACGATTCATGTTTTCTGTAATTGTAGGTACATTGCGGATTTTTGACCAATACATCCCGACTTGAGGCATTTGCAGCACTCCTATGATGATATGTATTCCTGCAAATGTTTTTACCTCTTGGATTTCTGCACATCCGCCTAATATTTTATCAAAAAAATGAAAACCACATTTAGCGTTGTCGCTCTACTTTGATTCCAAGGTACCCAATCGGGTACTTTTGATTCCAAGTGAAAAAATCGTAAATAACTACAAAGCAAATTTCCAAAAATGCATGTAGAATAAGGCTTATACACTCCTTAGTTGCAAAAAAGAGTAAAAACCTAATTGTTATATTTATTAATATTAAAAAAATGAATCAATTTGTTTCTAACGGGTTGAAAAGCCATTTTCTTCTGTTTCTTTATTTTAAAGCTATATGAAACATTTTGTCTTCAGTATGATGCAACCATCTCTTGGCAGGCATTCAATACAAGCTTTCTCCAGTTGGGTATTCAGGGACTTAAGTCGAATAAACCTTTTTTATTGGAATAAATGCTAATTTACGAAAGTCCCCAAATGGGTACCGAGGGTCCCAAGAGGTTATATATATATATATATATTTATAAGGATAATTAAATTAGATTAAAAATTAAATTCTCTATCTAGCACTTAATTCATCTTTTTCCTCACCTCTTGAAGTATCAAACTAATCACCCATTTATTTCTTCCGAACATATGGCCTAGCCAATAAACATGTCTAATTCCAGATCGTTACATTTAATAGCCCTTTATGTCAGCATTAACTTTCAAGAGCACATGAACGCCGCGATCGGTGTTTTAAGTGTTTAACTAACTTAATATTTTTCGGTGGCGTTCTTTTTGTCTCTACATTTTTGCTTCAGATGATGTCTAACTTTGATCAAATAAAATTCCTTTTTAAAAACTAAGTCTGTTTCTGACTTCAAATCATGTCATATATATATATAAAAAAAAAAGTGAAGAAGTACTAGAACCTACAGTGCAAAAAGCCGGAAGAAATTGAATTCACCAGACACAAAAAAATGTAGATAAAAAAAGTCTTTGACTAAATTGGAGACCTATTATGATTTCTAAAGCTGTCGCTGAATTAGGCCAGCGAATTAGGTTAACAATACTTTATGGATCCAACCTTCCCCGTAGAGCAGAAATTTTCGACATAATAGGAAGGGAAAAAAACCAAGTTGAAAAGTTAAGCCTAATACAACACATGGTAGAAAAACCTGATACTATATTAAAATGAAGCTAAGAAAAGAGAACAATAATGAATGTCTCAAGGAGAGGAATAATAAAAATATTAAAAAAAAAAACATAGAAAAAAACTTACGTGTAAAATAATTATTGGAAATCGAAAATTCAACCTTCCACAATAAGCTCCCAACGCGAAATGACGAAAAAGATTGAAATGATTACACGAGAAGGAAAAACCGTAGCGCCATCTGGATATTTATTTTGCAATTAAACAAACGACTAAGATTTTTTAAAAATAAACTAAATAAAGGAAGTTTTAAATACGATAATGAACAAAATTAAGAATAGATAAAATCAAATAGAAATATATTACAAAGTAAATATACTGGATGATTATATACTAATAGATATATTGCAATTAAAATAAGCGCTTAAAAATTTTTTAAATATTTTTTAAATAAACTAAATAGAAGGAATTTTAAATAAAATATTGAACTAAGATAAAAATATATTTAATTAGAAATAGAAATACAGTTATAAATAAATTTACTTGGATAATTGTATTCTAAACAATTATTGCAAAAATTCACAAAATTACTTTGTTTTAAAATGTTATCAGTAACTAAATCATTGTTTCTTTTTATGAAATTTAAGATAATATTTCTAAATATTGATAGGTGTAGGTTACTACCCCAAAAAAGGCATTTTTACAATTTTAAAATCAAATGAGTCTCTTTTATCAAAAAAATATTACTTAATAAAATTATTCTTAACATTTAATTGAAGGTCCAAAATTACGACCATTATTATAATTAGTTTTACAAATTTTTTAAATAGGGGGGATAAAAATTTAAAGGAGGAACAAAGTCTACTATATTACTAAATAAAATTGTCATCTATGATCAAAAAGAAACAAGATTCATAACAAATACTTCTTTTTTTCATAAAAATGCAAGTAGATATTTCTAAGCTTTTTGGGGCTGGTCCCCTTGTGGTAAACCTTTTAAATTTTTGATAATAAGCGTTTTATGGAAAATATAAGTTTTTTTTAAAATTAACAAAATAGAAATATATTTATCATATTTCAATATCCCATTTAAAAAATATTTGTATATTATTTTAAGAACAAAAATGTCTTCTATATCTATGGAATTAAATAAAATTTCAAATTTTATAAAATTTAATTAAAAAATAAAAAATGATTTAATATCTGTTTTTTTGTTTGTGTTGTTTTTTGTGGTTTTTTTGTTGTTTTTTTGGTTTTTGTTTGGGTTGGTGTTGGGGTTTTTGTGTGTGTGTGTGTGTGTGTGTGGTGTGTGTGTGTGTGTGTGTGTGTGTGTGTGTGTGTGTGTGTGTGTGTGTGTGTGTGTGTGTGTGTGTGTGTGTGTGTGTGTGTGTGTGTGTGTGTGTGTGTGTGTGTGTGTGTGTGTGTGTGTGTGTGTGTGTGTGTGTGTGTGTGTGTGTGTGTGTGTGTGTGTGTGTGTGTGTGTGTGTGTGTGTGTGTGTGTGTGTGTGTGTGTGTGTGTGTGTGTGTGTGTGTGTGTGTGTGTGTGTGTGTGTGTGTGTGTGTGTGTGTGTGTGTGTGTGTGTGTGTGTGTGTGTGTGTGTGTGTGTGTGTGTGTGTGTGTGTGTGTGTGTGTGTGTGTGTGTGTGTGTGTGTGTGTGTGTGTGTGTGTGTGTGTGTGTGTGTGTGTGTGTGTGTGTGTGTGTGTGTGTGTGTGTGTGTGTGTGTGTGTGTGTGTGTGTGTGTGTGTGTGTGTGTGTGTGTGTGTGTGTGTGTGTGTGTGTGTGTGTGTGTGTGTGTGTGTGTGTGTGTGTGTGTGTGTGTGTGTGTGTGTGTGTGTGTGTGTGTGTGTGTGTGTGTGTGTGTGTGTGTGTGTGTGTGTGTGTGTGTGTGTGTGTGTGTAATCCTGGGAGTATTACAGGGAAAATCTAACAATAAAGAAGCTACAAATTTCGCTATTGAAATTTTTGAGAACCGATTTGCTTAGCTCAATGTTAAATAGAAAAAGGAAAGCTTTTCTGTTCTGGATCTTGACTCAAGCTGCTTAAAAACGGAAAGAAATCTTTTTTCAGGTAAAAACTATATTCTTCCAAAACTATGTCGTATCTGCGGGATTACATACTAAAAACATACTTCCCAAAAAGTTTGAAAAACTCGCTGGATTCGGCTTTTTTCTTTACTTTTTAAATTCAAGATAAATTGAGTTTTGAAGCATTTTTTAGCGTATCACAACTAACCATCTGCGGTTTTATTCTATAAAGGACATCGTTAAAAGTTTTAATAGCATGTTTCTCTTAACCCATGTTACATTATATGAGAAAATTCAATCCCATTTTCTCTACACACACAATCCCAATTTTGCCCTCAGATTCAAAATCACGTAAACAAAAAGTTTCATTTTCACCAGCATTTTAAGCTTTTGCGAAATCTCTTTCGAAATTATATTCCGCCAGCAATATAAAAGCTCTTTTTATTACTCAAAAGACTTTCTCTCTTCTGTGTGCTTAGAAAGATCTTACAAATTTCGCTATAATAGCTCCAGTTAAACGAAAGAGAAGTTTTACCTCGAATAACTTTTTTCTCCTCTTTACCTCCATAAAAAAGCATTAATATCTCATTTAAAGCACGGAGTCTCTCTCGTCTAATTACTTCTATTTACATTTAGATTGTTTCCGCGTTGAGAATTACTTAACGAGACTGCAATATGCAATTTAAATTAGCACTAGGGGGATAATATTTTTCTCTCTAAAGGCACCAGAGATGTAATGGTTCGAGTATTTAATTTTCAAATAAGACCCTTGGTGTCGTTTGAAATACGATTACTTGTTTACTCTTAAATGAAAATCCTCGGTGTTGAAATCCAGATGCATGGGTTTTTAATTTAAATTCCTTTCTAATCTTTTGTTCTTATGATCCAGCGTGTCATGAATAACAATCGGAAACCAGAGCTATTTTTTGAGGAAGAAAAAATAATATTTTTTTCTCTGTTAAGTGTTGCTTTTCATTTGCAACGTTTTTTTAGTTGTAATAAGCAAAGAATAACTACTTTTTTTATTACGGTCAGTGCACAAACAAAAATATTTTCTTCTTATAACGAACAAGTTTTAATGTCGTTATGGAATCCGATAAGTACTTCCAACCTTCAAAATGGTGTACTTAAATTTTTATGTCAATTAATGTTTAATTCAGTGCTTCTCAAACTTTGCGACCCAATTTTCAACCATAATTTTCATTACACCCCCTCCATACAATAACAATGTATTGAAATCAATAATAACGTACTTTAACGCTCAAGTTGCAATATGACTTTAATTATAAACCGTACAAATTATCAAGGTTAAGTATTAAATTTTGTAAATAATTTTGTATATGATAAGCCCATGGGGTCACTGGTAATTCTTAAACTTTTCTTTAGTATTGTTAAACTGAATAATCCAATACATCGGGCAGTACTGAAACATTTATAAGAGAATTGTAAGTGTAAATGTGTATTTTATTTTTTGTTATGTCAGAATGTACTTTATTTTGCTTCTTTTCAGTAAATTAATACTTAAAATAATATTTTATTTTCTACTTTTCGATATGTCCACGCCCCTCACAGTTTAAGAAACGCTGGTTTAATTAGTTATGACATTCGATAAATGTTCTTAAAACTTATAATAATTTCGCATTTAAGATTGCTCCTGACTAAGAGTAGAGCAGAGTTTAATACTTTTCCTTTCAAGTCATTAAAAAGTATATAAAACACAGTTATTATGTTGGAATTACTTTTTTTTTTACTTTCAGAGCACTAATTCATTAACAAGAAATTTATTTGAGATTGAATCACAAATAAATACACGAGATTATTTTTGTAACACATTGACTAATTCCTACCCGCATATATGAGAAATAAGATAGGTTGAATTCAAAATGTGGATTAATTTTACATGAAAATGGGAATCAAATGAAAACTAAATACTATTTTATAAATGTGGTCAAGTTAGTATAAAAATATAGAATAAGAATGTGCGTGCGTATGTGTGTGTTGTGTGGTACATATATACAAAAATAAAACTTAATACAGAACTAAATTAGATGTAATGTCCAGATAAGTATATTGTGTCTTCTTTTTTATTGATATTCAATAGAAAGGCAGTATTTTCATACGATTTTCAGTACTTTCAATAAACTCAAAATTATCCAAAAACTCAATCTTTAATAATTTAAATCTACATCTGATATCCTTTCTGAAATTCAATTTTGAAATTTAAGTAACGGAAAATAAAGAGGTTATCCATTTTATACTAAATTAAGACACTTCTAGTCTTAAATTTAAATTTCTGTTTAAATACTATACTCGTTCATGAGGTTATTTTAGTTCTCTGAGTGTATATGGATGTATTATACTCTTAAAGTGAATGAGAGAAACGACAAAAAATAAATCTAAGATCTACTATTCGATCCAACCACTTTTTTTGTCATTGGAAGTTTCATGTCTTGTTTATTATCACCTCTAACAAGCTCCGATACTCCGAGGAGTAATTTAAAACAAGATTCAGCACTTACGATTCTAGAAATAAAAATCAATGCAACTAGACTTTCATAGCCTTTCAGTCAGATTTAAAGAACGGCTTTGAGGTATACGGTTGTTGATTCACTGGCATTACATGTCCCATTAACATTAAATTTTCTTTCTTTTAATGTGTAGGGCTTAGATATGTTGGCTTTTATCTACCTTACGTTTCTTCGTAAAGAAACGATATGCAGAAGCAGATTTTGGCTTAGAAACATTATACTTCTTCGCCGAATTATATATTTTACCGTAAAACGTTCTAAGTAAGGTTTACTTCAAACATTTAAACTGCTGTTGAATTCAGTTACTGCTTAGCTTTCAACTCGCATTTCAAATGCAGGATATTTTAGAAGTATCAAGTACGGGATATGTATTAGCATATTTTAATTAAGGGCTGCTGGAATAGAAGAAATATCCTATTGAAAATGCTTAATTGGAATATTTAAAGAAATACATTTGATATAACTTTTTAGTTTTTATCGTGGAGTTGATGTACAGCCAAATTTATGTAGGAATAATAATAAAAATCATGTAAATATATATATATATATATATATATATATATATATATATATATATATATATATATATATAGACCAATCTATGTATCATCATTTCACTACATTTACGTTGCGATATTTGTGCTTGTGTTATATCTATATTTTGCACAATTTTTTTCTGTGCTATAACTTTTACTCTACACAACAGTTCTCATAAGTGAGCTTGTAACAATGGCCTATTCGCGAGGTTTATTCTCTTTAACTCTGTTTTTTTTCATCCAGCCAAATTGGCACTTTGAGATAGAACAACTCAACGCCGCAAATTTGCATCTTAAATAGAGCATAAATAAATAGTGAGATAGAGAATATGTGGATACTATTGCCGAGCTAGTTCTGCCTGAATTGCAATCGCTTGCTGCTGAACTATCGTCCGGAATTATAGTCGTTTAGTTATTAGAAGATATCTAGTGGACAAGGTTCTGAGGATGTATCTCATTAAGGATAAGTATCTATTATTTTATTACAAGTTTATTGTCTTGTCTACATATCGAGTAATCAGGTTTAACGTTAACACAAGTGATTTATTGTGAATAGCCCCCCTTTCTAGTGCGATTTAATGACTTCTTAACCCCAACTACGTTCTGATTCCCCGGGAACCTATGCAATCTGCGAGATCTCTACTTCATCCAACTCGAGGAGAAGATATTGCTACAAGCTATCCTTTGATTATTTGTCAGCTGGCAGGATATAATTCTGAATGAATAAATTACACTTAACAAATTTTTTAAACAACATATATTTCAGAAAAATAGTTACTTTAAAGTAAAAAATCTAGCATATGCATTAATTTCAAGCAAAATAAAAAAATAAATGAAACAACAAATTCAAGTTGAAAAGTACGTTAATTCGAGTCAGCCTTAAAAAAGCAAAGTGAACTTTCCTTGTGCTTCGATATGAATACAAATATAAAGCGCCAGGATGAGAACTAACTTATACATATATTTATATATAAAATGTATCTTTATTGATAAAAAAAATCTTCGTAATCAGTGGATAAAAATGAAAATTAGAATAAATTTCCTTGTAAGGAAAAAATTACCGAAGAAAATGTATACATTAGCTCATACATATGTATACAGGCTATAAATTTTCTTCAATTAAAAGTTTTTTCCAGAAACAAAGTGAATGCAAAATAATTATATTCTTCTTTAAACATCTTTAAAATTATCATGAATATTTACGAAAACAATAACCCAAGAAGAATTTCAGAAAAGACTAAGCATTTATCAAAAAAAAGGCAATTTTTAAGTTATAAAAATTCTAAGTCACATTAAAGTTAAATACCGAAAAAAAAAATTCTTTCATGCATTCTATATAAATGAAACTTTTGCTGGTGTTGACTATTCATTTATTCTGCCAAACATCACATTTTATTACTACTTGATCTGAATTTTTAAGCGATTTCTCATTTCATTTCTCTCGTGCTAAATATTATACGTAGAATCAATTTATATTTATGAGTTTCTCCATAAAGATTTCTTTTAATCTCTTAAAGCTTGCAATTTACATAAAAAAAAGTTAATTTTCCCAACAAAACGATACAATGAGATGCAAATAATATAAAGAAACTAATCCAGTATTTTAAGAAGATTTATTTTGAAAGATTCAATGAAATACACATGCCTTCATGTTTAAAACCAAGGAATCTTGAACTTCGCAATTAGCATATTTGGCTATTCGTTTTTGGTGGAATTTAATTTTAAGTGGATTGAAAAATATAGCATTTAAAATTGGATCATTTTGAATCAAAACCATAAAATCTGACTAAGCATTTTATACATCGCGTAAATACTAATAAAAATAAAAACAAAAAATTATATTTTCATATTTTGAAACACTGAAATTGAAAGCTCCTACTTTTCTTATAAATACAAAATACTATTGAAAAGTATTTCATTTCAATATAAAAGTACCATATATCAACAAATATATTATGGTTCACAGTTACTAATCAAATTAATAAATAAAATAATTAGATTTTTAGAGAAATAAATGTCCTACAATTGGAAAAAAAAATATTTGCATTTGTTTCAAATTATCGATTACAGTAGAACGTCTTTTATCCAAGCGTGTATTATCCGGAGCGTCAAATACCCAAAATAGTATTTTTTTTTTGTCATCTACATGTACTGTATATGAATACGTTTTCGAACAGTGCAATGCTCAACGTTTGTTTCGCGTGAGATCAAAAGTGACGGGAAGACCCAAGGTCAGGGATATTTGGGGAATTTCAGTTGTGTGATTTGGTAAACATCTGCACGAAATATTAAGTCAGTTTGTTTCCAAGTGAGGGACGGGGGTGTACGTGCTCTTTTGTTGAGTTCTGAACTGCTATGGCTTCGAATTCAAAATGGAAGCGCAACGTCTTGAACATAGAGACAAAACTTGAAATATTAAACCGTCTCGCGATGGGAGAAAGTGGAGATTCTCTAGCACAACAGTTTTATAATGTTGGAAAGTCAACAAATTCTGACATAAGAAAAGCCAAGCAACCATTTTAAATTTTGCGTCAAAACTTGACTCAGAAGATGGCTCGAAGAAAAGGAAAACCATGAGGGAAGCAAATGATGTTGTTCGTGTGGTCGTGCACTCTACTTGTAGTTTTCACAAAGAATGAGCGAAGGGGACCCGATATCGGGCCCTTTGTTGTGCGAAAAAGCTAAGGAACTTAACAAGAAATTAGGCGGTTCGGCTGATTTCAAAGATAGCATTGGTTGGTTAAAGAACTTTAAATCGCGCCACGGGATACTGGAACTGCAGATTGAAGGCGAATCATTGTCTGGCGATAAGAATTCTGCCCACAAGTTTAAGGAAACATTTTTGCAGCATGTGGATCCAGAGATGACGTTTACAACGTAGACGAGACTGGAGAAAATTGGAAGGCTCTGCCAAGAAAGACATTGGCTTCAAAACGGGAGTCAACAGTACCAGGTTTTAAAGTCAGCAAGGAACGTGTTACAGCCAGTGGCACACACGGGGGAGGGGGTCCGGACCCCCCAAAGCCCTTGATTTTTTTCCGATTGGTTATAATTCTAAGTATATGATACGTAAAATTTAATTAAATATCTGTTATTAATGATTAATTTTATTAATTAATGCTAATTATTTATTCAATAATTAGTTTTTTACTGTGTTTTGTTCCTGAAAATCGACAAAATTAAAAATAGCATGATACAAGAATGGTAAACATTCAACCCCGCCCTCCCCCTTGAAAAATTCCTGTGTGCGCTACTGGTTACAGTCATAGCTTGTGCGAACGCTAGTGGAACACACACTTTGCCATTGCTTGTGATTGGCAAATCTAAGAAGCCTCGCTGCTTTAAAAATGTTTTATGCATTCTACTCTTTAGAAGGCGCAAAAGAGTGCATGGATGAACTCTGCCCTTTTTTCTAAATGGTACTCTAAGGACTTCATTCCCAACGTCAAGAAACTTCGTAAACATGAAGGGAAAACAGGCAGTTTTACTGATTCTCAATAATGCTCCTTGTCATATCCACCTGTCGAAATTCTCAATGCAATTGATGACGACTTAGCGTGATGTATCTTCCACCAAACGTCATTGCGCTGGTGCAACCAATGGACCAAGGCGTCATTGAGAATCTCAAGAGAATTTATTAGAAACAAGTTTTGCGGAGATTACTTTTGGCAGAAAACAACGAAGAAAGTGTTGCTGCTTTTGCTGAAAAGCTCAATAGGAAGGACGCTTGCTACATGTTAGCCGAAGCGTGGGACTCGCTCGAAAGACAGAGCCTGAAAAATACATGAAATAAGCTGTGGCCAGATTTAGAAGGCGAAAAAGGCTTCAATGACGACCACAGGGATGAGATTACACACTTTGTCCAATCGATCCCAGGATTTCAAGAATGCGATGAAGAAGATGTAGAAACCTGCATGGCATGCGATGCAGAAGACTGCGGATTTCAAATGTTAAATGATGACGAGATTGTGACTTCCGTGCAAGAAGAATCCGACCCTGTCAACGATGAAACGTATGAAGACGAGGACAACAACAACAACGAAAGTAGCAAGAGTCCATCAAATGCTGACGCGTTTTCTGCAACAGCTATGGAGTGGTATGAACAACAATCAGAGTGCTGTCCTATTTAACTACTGCTGCTCAAGAGAATCAGAGACCTTGCAGCAAAAAACGAAAGGTGTACAATGGTTCAGCGAAAAATAAGTGATTATTTTTCACAATAAAGGTAAAATTGTGACATTTTGCACCTTTTTTGCTTTTTCTTCAAGCACGTTTCCCGCATATGATGATTTTCAGTATTCGTATAGTGTCCGGTTTCATATACTGCATGGATCGCAGTGTGCGTGTGAGTGCGTGCGTGAGTGATTCTATAAAATAGTTCAATTAAATAACTTTTATCTACAAACCGAACAAACTAAAAATAGTCAATGTATGTCTGTTATGATTATTTAGCAATTTACCGTCATTGAGTAAGAAGACTCTATGGAATGAAAATCGAACCTTGTTCTTTGAATTTTAAGATATTCTGCAGACTAGAATATTTTGAAACAAATGTCAACACATTTTATGTAATTTATTTGAATTTATATATTTTATTTTATATATAGAGAGAGAAGATTTCTTTAACAAAGAGAGACGACATACTGAATCCTACTTACAGCTATCACAGTTAAATCATGCACGACATACGAATTACATCTTCGAATAAAGCAGCATTCAAGAAATCTAAGTGAAACAAGACGATCACTGAACTCCATCTTATTCGCTCACTCGATAGTATATATAACCAATGCAGGTAGAAAAAATTGCTGCCAGCTATTTGAAATTGCCACTTTATTCAAATACACAGAAAAAAAGTACAAATTAAGCCACGTGACAACTAAATATAATTACATATATAAATTACTAACACAATTTTTTCCCAATACATTAACCAATGTTTTAGAAGAAATAGAATAGAGAATTTTTTTTTTTCTTAACGATTCAGGAGTATTGATTGTTAACCCTAAGACTTATATATCCACCCGTTTAAGTGATACCAGTAGATTCTCTGGAACATTTTTGCACTAAACTTTTGAAAGTTTCTCTACTTAAAATTTTCAAATTTCTACTTGTAAACAGTGTTTGTGAGAATTTAGAATTCAAGGCACATTATTGTTATAGTTTCACATAAGCATTCACACACAGTCTTAAAATTTTTTATTTCAATATAAAAAGAAATAAAATGTTACTATGATTTATTTTCTACAAATTTTAAATTACTGAACATTTTTTTAAAAAAATATTTTCAAACAGAATGTACCCCTTTTCACAATCTCGTCATAGAACAAATGCATTCATATGATCAAACCTCCATTCTTAATATAAAAACAAATTAAAATTACACTCCAAAAAAGGACCATCAAATCCCAAGACGAAACCTCAATATATAAAGTGAATTTTAAACAAAAATAATACACTTTACACTTTCTTGCCAAAATCTTTTTTATTTCGATGTACCTCTTCGGCAAGGCGTAAGAAAAATGTGATGTAGCAGCAGCTGCAGTCAGTAGTTCATAAGACAACCTAGATGTAGCTGATCAGTAGAATGTTTCGCAGCTTGGACGTCTTGAGATTACATCTGAGTTCCATGTACTATCCCCTGAGGAAGACACTTGATAATTAAATATTTTCTAGCATATTAAACAACACACACAAATATACTACCTAATATAAAAGTTTTTTTTTATCCTAATGGGCTGCATATTACCATCTAAGACTTTATAGACATGGCAAGTCCGCAAATGTGAGAGCCATTTCAGTGGTGGTACCATCTAGTGGTTCCTCTCACTACCCAATTTAGACGCTTGAATTAATTTAATTGCACTTGTCATAATTGAGGATTGCCAGAGCCCCAAGAGGTTGGACTTTTGCTCATTTTAGTCGCCTTTTACGACACGCATGAGCTTACGTTGGAACTATTCTACTCCGGTCACCACACGAACTCATGTTGAACATGGACCCATGATGACATCGAAGGAAATGAGATGGCCTATTCCCCTGCCAATGAAGCCAGAACACTCAGTGGCGCACATAAGGGGCCCCCAAAGCCCTTGATTTTTTTCCGATTGGTTATAATTCTAAGTATATAATACGTAAAATTTAATTAAATATTTGTTATTAATGATTAATTTTATTAATTAATGCTAATTATTTATTCAATAATTAGTTTTTTACTGTGTTTTGTTCCTGAAAATTTACAAAATCAAAAATAGCATGATACAAGAATGGTGAACTCTCAACCCCGGACCCCCGCCCCTTGAAAAATTCCTGTGTGCGCTACTGAGAACACTTATGCCTGTAACTTCATCCACTTCGGTCTTTGATGCCAACGCAGTCTCAAAATAAAAGCTCAGCTCAAACCCAAGGAAAAAATTCACTCTCGTTGCCAGAATTAAATTATGTTACACTTCCTGGTAAACTAACCCAAGCTTTGGCAAAGCAAGCAGTGAAAATTTTTGTGTCGAGGAGGCATAAAGCTGAAAGCAGTTTCTTAAAAATGACTTTTATTAATAATCAAGGATAAAGTCAATGTGCTCGACACTGGAGCGATCAAAAACAATAAGTTGACTAATAAAATCTTAGTTCAAAAAAATCAACTATACCAGACATCCGATTCGAACCGTCTTCTTACAGTCTAATATTTAAAACGAATTTATCATCTTATAGTGGTGATGCAACATACAGTTGCATAGCCAACCAGCCGCTCTCTATTTAATAGCTAAAACACACTTCTTATATTTCCTTTCTTTCTCTTTCTCCCTAAAAAAACTAACACGAGCCGAGTTTAAATAGTCGCTCGATTTGCATTGCAGTTGCTGCCAACCACAAATCACGAAACTTGCAAAAAGTTCGGGTTCGAATCGGTTTGTTTACTTTCATTGAGATCATGGAACGGGATTGAAAAACAACACAAGGAGACCATAAAAATTCGGATCCGAAAAATAATATTTCGCATGTTTTTTTTTTTTTTAATGTCTAACAAATTATAACCGAGAAATTACGACAATATATATAACTAGACTAAGAACAAAGCATTTTAAGGGGATTCTACCCAAAGGTTCCAGATCATATGTGGAACGCAGGCAATGCCCAGGCACGCAACTGGATCCCAAACACCTTTCCAGCTGTCCTTCCATTGTTGGTGTTCTTTTTTAAAATAGACAATGACTGCAGCATGGCCATTCTATACTCGAATCGTGCCACGGCAGTGATTCACGCCTTTGGCAATATTTGACTATATCTTTATATTTTGTTATTACCATCTTTGCACACTTTGTCATACACGAAAACACAACAACAATTAATTTAATTCAAACTCTCGTCGGATGTTAAATATTGCCGAGAGTAGGGCCAAATTGATCACCAATAGAGCTTTTACATGCCACATAATCATATGGCATGCGTGCCTACGATTTTCGCATCCAGAAAACTTATGACTCCAGCCAAAATCGATCCCGCAACCTTGGGCTTATGAAGCAGGCATCCTACCTCTAAGCCACTTAGCTGACATAAAAACAAATTATGTAAAATCAGTTACAGTCACACAAATCGAAATATACCAATAACTTTCATCAAAGAAATTTGTCGCTAAAATTTTTATTTCTTGGTATGAAATATTCATATGATTTATATCCCACAAATAAGCTTAATTTCTCATAATTTTATTAAGTATGGATTATTACACACTAATCAAAATGAAAATGGGGAAAATTTGACAGAAGTTTATAAATTACATGTTCAGTTATTGTGTATGATTAATACATATACAGTGAAAATCGTTTAACACGAAACTGTGGGAACTGAAATATTTTTTCGTGTTAAAAGAATTTCGTGTTAAAAAATATTGCAAAAAAAAATCATATATCCAACAAAATCAATTTTATTAACGTAGGTATGTACATATGCATGTATTTAATAGAAATCAATGAAACAAAAACATTCACAATGAAATTTAATGCAAAATTTTCAAGGTTTTGTAAGAACAAAACATTTATTGAGTTTTGGGAAAATGATCTATTTTTTAATTGTCTTTTTTAGCATCAAATTGTCAACAAATAGTTCGATGGCGTCCATTTTGTTATTCATTTGACCATTGGAATGCGAGTCTAAATAACTGCGCATACCTTTCATGATATTCCTCATTTCCGAAAACGTGGGTTTGATTGATTGAATATTAACGTCGCACTGTTCAGCTACACGAGGGCTTTTGGCGACGGACCACGTAATTGTGAACCATGGTCAAGTGACGTGGACGACACCTGAGCTGGCACCCCCTCTCCTAACTACCACACCACACCAACGGGAGGACGTTTCAGCTCTCGACAGATTTAACGTGCATCGCTGTCCTACACGGCGGGTCTTTAGTGGTACTGGGCTCGAACTCGTGACAAGGCAAGCCACGATCCGATACCTATACCACTCGGCTACCGCGGCTCCCCGAAAACGTGGGAACAGGAGCTGTAGTATTTATTCCTTTTTCTTCGTCGCAATCCGCATCAATGATATTTTTTGAGTTTAGAACAAACTCTAAAATGTCTTTATCTGCAAATATATATATATATATATATATATATATATATATATATATATATATATATATATATATATATATATATATATGGGGCTGCACAAACATATTAAAGTCATCTACTGTAACGAATTTTTCCGATAGTGAACCTGCGCGGCTGATGTTTTCGTTACTTCGTTCATTCCCAGAAGGGAATTCTTTTAGTGTTAAGCGATTTTCGTTTTATGTTAAGAGAAGAAAAATGCATGAAAATACATAGTAGCTTGCCGGGACCGTTGTATTATTCCATGTTAACCAATATTTCGTCTTAAGAGTTTTCGTGTTAAGGTATCCGACTACGTTCGGAACCATGATTTTAAAAAAGCGCAAAAATGAATAATTTTCATGATATTTAGTATCACTCAGATTATAATACATGCATAAAACTGTTTTAAGGACATTTTGACAAAAAAAAGTTATTTAAATACAATATTTTGGCAAAAAAAATAACTTAGAATAATCTTTTTTCAAAATGTTCTCCTTTTGTGAAAAATGTTTCTATTATAATAATATTTTGCCTGTATATAACTCAGACCTCTGTACAGAGGCTCAAATAGAATTTTTGAAAAATTCACATTATTTTCGGAGTTACCGCCAATTGAAATAATTATTGGCGTTTTTTTCTTAAAATTGCTCCCCTCAAATGTCGTAAGATATGGATAAACCCACTTTAAGTAATATATTTCAAAAATTATAGTTGAGCCTCTGTAGAGAGGTCTGAGCTATATACAAGCAAAATATTATTACACAATAGAAGCAATTTTCACAAAAGGAGAACATTTTGAAAAAAGATTATTCTAAGTTAATTTTTTGCCAAAATATTGTATTTAAATAATTTTTTTGTCAAAATGTCCTTAAAACAATTTTATGCATGTATTCTAATCTGAGTGACACTAAATATCATTTTAATTATCCATTTATGCGCTTTTGCAAAATCACGGTTCGGAACGTAGTCGGATACCTTAAACGTATTTCACCGTATATATAAATATAGGAAAAGTCAACCGTCTACTTATGTGGGGTTTTTTTTCCTCTATAAGAAAGTACATTCAATACATATCATTGTATTCAACTTGACATAGTTATTTTGAGACAGTATTGCATATAAAAATTTGTTGTACTATGTAAATCGTCTTGGGTACAGTTTTTTAGTTTGTGCTTTGTCCTAAAGCGTATGATGACGAAAAATCCTTATAATTTAAATATATATAATGATTAAACAACAACAAAACAAAAAAACGCATGTTCATAAAAGGACATATGTTAAATGTAACGTATTTAACATGGCTTATGGAATTTATCCTAAGTCATTCACTCTAGAATGCTTTAAATATTAGACTTGTTTTGAATTTTATTCATTAATAACTATTAAATTATCTGTGTTAAATAAATGTACAATTTTATCAATTATAAGTGCAGAACTCTCTAAGTGTATTTATACCAGATACTGAATTTTGAAATATAATGATTTTAACATTTCAAAACACATCAATTGTCATTTAAAAGATCCTAAAATTAACAAAATGCTTCTATTGATGCAATATTCACACAATATAGAGCGTGTCGATCCAAGTTTTATGTTTTGAGAAGTATGTTAGCTCCTTAACTATAATTCTCTCATAAATGACTTGTAAATGCGCAATATGTATGCTAGACAACATTGTCTGTTAGAATACTTTGTATAAAAATACACAGGGTGTCCGGGCTTAAAGTATCCAAAAGTTATGGCTTATTATTACGAAACTACCCGTCAGAATGTATTAAGGTATCCGAATACGCGTTCGGAACCGTGATTTTACAAAAGCGTATAAATGGATAATACTTATGATATTCAGTGTCACTTAGATTAGAAAACGTATATAAAGTGGTTTTAAGAATATTATTATATGATAAAAAATTATTTAAGTACAATATTTTGACAAAAAATGAACATAGAATGACCCATTTTCAAAACATTCTCCTTTTATGGAAAATAAATGCTTCTATTATAATAATATTTTGCCCGTCGATAGCTCAAACCTCTGTACAGAGGCTGAACTAGAAATTTTGAAATATATAACTTAGAAGTGGATTTATCCATATTTTACTACAACAGAGGAAAGAAATTTTAAGAAAAAAACGCCGATAATTATTTCAATGGGTGGTAACTCTGAAAATAATGTGAATTTTTCAAAAAAATCCTAGTTCAGACTCTCTGGAGAAGTATTTACTTTATATAAGCACACACACAAAATATTATTATTATAGAAGCATTTTTTTTATAAAAGGAGAACGTTTTGAAAAAAGGTTATTCTAAGTTAATTTTTTGCCAAAATATTGTATTTAAATAAATTTTTTTGTCATAATGTCCTGAAAACAATTTTATACATGTATTCTAATCTAAGTGACACTAAATATCATGAAAATTATCCATTTATGCGCACTTTTAAAATCACGGTTCCGAACGTGGTCGGTTACCTTAAACTGTTCATCCGTGGATTGGATATCCCTCCGAGATTTTTTGGGTCTAGTCCGATCGGTTGCACGTGCGCACATTATTCGGCAATCGCAGAGGGTTTTCCAATCCACAGATGAAGAGCTTAATACATTCTGAGGGGTAGTTCCGTAATAATAAGCCACAACTTTTGGATACTTTAAGCCCGGAGACTCTATACATCACCAGCGATAAATTTTTGAACTTTAATGCCATTGAATTTGTTTTTCTGAAACAATATAACATTAGTTATTTTTGTCATAGCAATTTAAAAGATAATGTATGACTTCTAAAAAAAGATTTATTATAATTGTTATCAAACAATTACGTAATTTTAAAATCGGATCATTTCGCTTCTTGCTTCATAATTTGGTGTGTCCTAAGAGAATTCCCACGTTTTACTGGCAGTCTCAAAATACCAGTAACATGTTGAAATTTCTTCAAACCAGAAAATCGGTGCGTTTAAAAAAGATGGGATTTTGATAGTGAATTATTTCATTCAAAAATAAGCTTCAAATTTCGGTGTTGTTCGCCAGTATTTTTGTGTCAGTGATACATGTTTATGCAGATAAACATGTTTAACTACGGCACGGTTCTTTCATTTGTTCATTTGTATTTTTAAGAACTAGAAAATATGGTAGCATTCTAATACCCCAGAAGCAAATTTTTCTGCTTGTATTAACAATTAATACTCCATCACAGTGTTTCCCAAATTTTTGAAGCAGATATGTGTACCCCTTCTATAATTTTCCTAACGTAGAATACAACAATAAAAATATATTTATTTATTTTTTTATTTTTTGTAACATACACAAAATAATAAGTGAAGAGAAATAAAATTATTCATAATAAAATATGTATAAAAGTTAGCATAGCATTTATTTTCTATGTTAGGGATAAAAATGATATTTTATTTTAAAAAAAGTCTGTGTGCTTATGAGACCACACAATAGAAGTGATAACTTCAAAATTGTAATATTATTTCCGGGATTAGTTAGGTGAGAGAATAGAAAACAAGGGGATATTGGTATTGTCCTATAAAATTATTTATTCATATGTCTGTACTCATAAAGTAATATTTAAATTATTAGAAAGAAAATATTAAATTTTAATATTAAATATTAAAGAAATATACAATTATATTTGGGAATTAATTGTATTCTAAGAAGGAAATAGGCTTATGGTAGCTGAAATAGGTTATAAATCCTTTAGATTCAAAATTTTATTTAAATATCTATAAAAAAAACTCCGTCAAGCGTTGTTCCGTACTTCCTCGTGCTTCATTTGGATCATCTGACATAATTAAATGGAATTTTGATTTTAAAAATCAACTAAAGGTTTTGATTTGTCTTTTGAAAAACCTACTTTAAAATTCCCACTTAAAATCATAGGTAATTTATTCAGAAGACCCGATCCGGCGTTGTGAATTTTGGTTCTAATTTAACAATATGCAATTCTATCCATGAATTAATTTAAGCAAAAGGATAGTAAGACAGGTAGTTGATTGGGAAGAGAGGAATCTAGGTCAAAACCTTTAAAAAGGGATTTAATCAGAAGATTTATATCACATAATCTCTGGCTTATACTAGCTCTTTTGTCATTGTATGGCAGTTTTGTACAAATATATTCGGTGCTGCTGCAAGGAAAGTCTTCTTAGTTATACTTTGTTTTCTTGTATTTAAATTATTTAAGGTGACTGCCTATCTTGAAAATGTCGTTTTTGGTCTACATAAGGCATTTTTTATTTCAAAATCTTATTGTTTGAAGATTTTTCTTTCCAAAACAATTTTTCTTTTTCCTTTACGCGAAATAGAAATAAAATTATAGTGATTTTAAAAAACATCACTCTATACAAAAGGGCAGTAAGACAAAACTTTAATTGAGTTTTTCTCAAAATTATGTTTTCGAAAGAAACTCATTGCCAGGTACATGATATCTTAAGAGCCAAACCAGATAACGTTTTGAAATTTTGTGGGAATGTTTATTATACTATTTTTTATAAAGCAGACCATAATTTTTGTTGTAGGTTAAATATTTTTTTCATTTAGGGTAGTTTTCATAAAGAAAAACTTTAAAAATATCAAAACTTTCATATTATTATGTATAATTGTCGTAATTTTTTTGAATTTTAATATTTCTCTTAGATTTTGGTTCATTTTGAAGAGCACCATACTATGTATGCTGTGTATAAAGAAAATTATGATAATTGTATTAGAAATTTTTATACAGTGTCACCCATTTTAGTAAAAATGGTAAAATTTCCTTGAAAACAACTAATTTCTCTAAAAAAGTACAGTATTTATTTAAAAAATGTTATGTATTTACATATTTTTTTTTTAATTATTTTTTTCCCTCCTAAAAACACTCAATTTGTTTCAAAAATTTGTTTTTTATAAAAAAAAATTGGGTCCGAAGGTAGGCAGTCACCTTAATGTAACTTTTTCTTAATACCTGTGTACTTAATTTTATTTTAAATTTTTAATTGTTTTAATTTTCTTTTTAGACTCAAAGTATAAGTAATGTGATTAAAAGAACTATTTGTTCATTGCAATTCCCATTCACTTACAAAAATA
The DNA here is from genome assembly GCA_019973955.1 of Trichonephila inaurata madagascariensis. Taxonomy (NCBI): domain Eukaryota; kingdom Metazoa; phylum Arthropoda; class Arachnida; order Araneae; family Nephilidae; genus Trichonephila; species Trichonephila inaurata. Next base: position 220,819 of record BMAV01015960.1, read on the forward strand.
GATTTTTATTCTTAAGATCCCTGCAGTATTGTTAATGATAATTATGCTATTTACTTTGTTCTATAAAAATTTGTCCTTTTTCTACATTTTATGTTGAATTTTAGTGTAGGATTTCTCTTTCTCTCTAAGCCTATTTCTTAAAAATATTACGTTTCATTTTCCTGCTTCAACTAGGATTAGAAAGAATCCCGCATTCATTTCCGTAGAAAGAGGTGGCGGGAGGGGGGCACTTAGATCGATGCTAGGAACATTACTTTTACGGCGTATTGGTGGGAGGACAAACTACCACGTTTCAGAGTGGCAGGGGAAAACGTCTCTCCTTTCCTTTTTAGGGGTGTGTATGTCCGACTAAAGACGAAAAAAGCCGAATGAGCGTTACATACCTGAGCGTGACGTTCCTTCAAGTTCACTCTCCAGCAAAACGCGCCAATAGAAATTATGTGACGGGGCTTTACGGAGTTTTTTTCCACTAATCCTCTTGGGGAATCTTTGGGGCCATCAATTGAGTTATTTCACAGCCAACCCTTTCAAGAAGAAACCTTGATATGCAGATTAATTAGTAGATATATAATGAAGGCTTAGTATTCGAGAAGAAGAAGGAGGAAAGGAAGCTGAGTTGCTGAACGCATTGAGGTTATGGTAAGGATCTAAACTTAGACGCGTAATTATAGAACGGGCTTTAGATAGTCAAAGAAATTAAGGAAAGGATTCATAGGATAACTTCACTTAAAGTTAAGCGGTTAGGATTTTAGGCGCTTATTCACATAAGATTTAGAGCTGCAATATATCACTCTTGATTCCCCCCTAGAGTAAGATTGTCTTTGATTATTGTATTTGATAATAATAAATAGGATTTATTATAGCTAGCTTGAGTCATCAATCCTTACCTCCTACAAATTTAGGTCGAGTAGATGAAGAGATGACTTCCCTAGGGGTAGGCTATCACAGTTAACACTTCAAAAAATCAAAATCAATGGGACCTACAAAAGTACATAACAAACATTTCCTAGAAAAAATCGCACAAAAGCTAAAAATACACAGGCGTATGAGAAGCCACTATTAATGAAGTAAGTTGTCTCTGTAACGAAGTGTGGTATATTCCCACCGTATCACACCCTCACGCCTCACAACACAGCTAAGCACGGTGCAGTGCATATCCCCACCAAACTCTTCCCGTGCCCATGGGGGTACGTGTACTAGACTTTGGGAAACGCTGCTCTATCATAATCTGACAATGTGTATGTCAAAAGACAAAGGGGAATTCAATGGTCGAGATTTTAGTTTAGGTCTGTTGAATGCTATTTTATTCAAGATCTAAATATCTGTAACTCATGTGGTGTATTATTCGGTGTTGGGTCCAATACTGAACCAAGGAATACTTGTAAGCAGGGACGTCTTAAGATTTGTTGGGGCCCTGGGCCCCTACACAAATTTAGGCCTTACCTATGGCTTTTAAAAGATGATAATACATAGCATACGTTGTCAAATACTCGTACAAACAAAAACAACCGAAACAAACAAGTGTGCACGATTTACAATCGTCCAAAACAGCTCAACCGACTGCCGTTCTCTAACTTAATGAGTAATGATGGTTGTACACCTAGACTTATACATGGACGACGGTCATCACATAATAATACAGTCCTGCTACTTTTGCCAGTTGTCATATCTACGAAATTTCCAGTTTTTTTAAGAATACAATCGGAAATAACATTTGACCGTTAAAATTATTCAAATCATGATCTTATTATGGCTCAGCTGAAAACGAGACGATGCCCCCACTGAGGCTGAGACCCTGGGCCCAGGCCTAGTTGACCCATGCCTTAAGACATTCCTGCTTGTAAGTATGATTCGGTGTATTGCTTATTCTTTGTCTAGAAGTCAAGTCAATTCAAATAAATCAATATAAAACGCCTTTTCTGTTCTGAAATTTTGGGTCTACATATCTTTCCATTTAACTTCTTAGGATAAAATTCAATTTCAATTTTAGCAATGCAATATCTTAATTAGTGTTGAAATCCTGCAGCCTTCTATGCTTGATCCAGCTGAAATGTCATCTTCCTCTCTTGGCCATGATTCAAAATAGAATGTGAATTGTCATTTTAGTAACCTCCTATAAGTAAATATTAAGTCAAACCAATGTTGAAAGTACTTCGAAGGAACTTTATGTGAACTTTTAAGAAATGTTATTTCTGGGGATTATTCGCAGACAGTATAGAAAAAAAATCTATTCATAAAACCTTTTGTTAGAAAGTCAGTGCAATTCAAACGTTATACGTTACAAAAGTTGTAAAACACTTTGTATTGTACTACAAGAAACATTCTACTGTAAAAAACAAAAAGGTACTCCTAGATATACAATAGAACCTGTTTTTGTGCGATCCTTTTTCATGCGATTTTATTTTTGTGCGATCCTTTCTTATGCGGTGTATGAATTTCAACGGTTTTGGCTCCACTGTAATGTTTTCTATCAATGCACGTACATACAATTCAAGACGCTCTGTTGATTGATTGATTGAATATTAACGTCGCACTGTTCAGCTACACGAGGGCTTTTGGCGACGGACCACGTACTTTTGAACCATGGTCAAGTGACGTGGACGACACAAGACGCTCTGTTAATTGGTTATAAACAGTCTCTGAACAATGCACGTTCCACTGCTTTCTCGCAATGCAATAGCATCCCGCACTTGATTGAAGAAGAAACTTTCAATGACAGTGACATTATGAATAATTTGATAGATTATGAAGACGGACATGAAGAACCGGATTCTTTGAGAGCGGATACAACATATGCAGGGATTTAGCTTTCCAACGAATCGGAAAAGCATTTTCTTAAAATAGATGCCAATTCAGAAAGGAGTTTGAATTTCAAAAAAAGAGCTTCGATCACACACATGCATATCTGGGTATCGTGATGTTCACAAGCAACTGACCAACCAACCGTCGTCACAAAAACTTATCACTTACTTTATGATGCCAAAAAATAAATAAATTGAAATTGTATCTTCAAGTGACGAAAAAGCGATTTTTAACTAATTTATCACAAGATGTTCGCTTTGGATTACGATGAGTAGCAGTGAATTATGTATGAGCATTTTGAAAATTTCTCTATGTATACAATGAGAAACTAAATGTGTTTAAAATGTTTGCATGTGGAATTTAATTATTTATTTTGTTTGGAAGCCCTTTCTAATAAATTTCTTAAATAATTGACATATTTTTCAAGTGCAACTTTTTTTTATGCGGTCCCTCTCCACCGCATAAAAAAAGTTTCTTGTAGTATGTCGACAAAATTGTTTGTTATATGTAAGTATTCATGAAATTTTCGAATATTTTTTTTGTGAGATTTCTTTTATATGCGGTCCCTATCTACCGCACAAGAACAGGTCTTACTGTACACAGTATTCTGATTCTTTTACTAATTGAATGAACTAATTGATTATGGGTTGATTGATTGATTCAATATTAACGTCGCACTGCTCAGCTACACGAGGGCTTTTGGCGCCGGACCACGTAATTTTGAACCATGGTCAAGTGACGTGGACGACACCTCAGCTGGCACCCCCTCTCCTAACTCTCAAACGGGAGGACGTTTCATCTCTCGACAGATTTAACGTGCATCGCTGCCCTACACGGCGGGTCTTTAGTGGTACTGGGCTCGATCTCGTGACAAGGCAAGCCACGATCCGATACCTATACCACTCGGCTACCGCGGCCCAATTGATTATGGGACATGTGACTTATAGCTATATTTTATGAAAGGGAAAAAAAGGAAAATATTCTGAATGTAAGAAATAAATTTCACGTAATTTTTGTTCCTCGTCCATCACAGCATCGTATTATTTGCTCTTGACCGGAATTTTTCTCAGAATCCTCAGGGAGTAAGGAAGTACTTCAGCAGAGCTTTATTATCTGCCTAAAAACTTTATTTTTCGCTATTATCATAATGAAGACTACTCAAAAAAAATTGTTGTTCAGTCTTTGTATTCCTTGAGCCTCAATTTTTAGTCATTTCCTTTTCATTGGGTTTGAGTAATCTATTACCAGATAATCCATTACCTTCAAAAGCTTTTAGTAACTGCAGTTCTTTGCAAAATTTCTTCATCATTTGGAATTAAAAATGAATTTATAATCACTCAGGTCAGAAATGCATCACAAATACAAAATACGCTTTTACTAATCAGAAGTTTAAAAATTCATAAATTTATCGACTTAAGCTAAGCCATAAAATAACTAGCCCATTCCTCGCACTGATTAATTTTTTAAAAATAAAAAATATTCTTGATATAATAGTAGGATTGTAAGGAAAGTAAAACTCGGTATAAAACAATGTATAGAAAAATGTAAAATAATTTTTATTGAGTGCACTTATTTATTTATAACGCCCCTTAAGCCCTCGCAAAAGCCCCTGGAGCAGGGATGGGCACACGTGCCATTGATGGAACGCCACCGATCCAAACGGTTTACATTTTAGTTAAAAATAACAAGGTTCATTACGAAGTATTACGAAAAAACGCGAGGGATCGGTGCGTGTGGCGGCGAGGAGTACACTCGTTTGTTATTGTCTTACAATCCTAATATTTAATCCGTAATAACATTTGCTCAGAATCCCATTCATCAGATTCAAAATTATGCCCAAAATGGAAGTTAGAAAAACAAATTCAGGAAATTAAAACAAATAAAAATATTTCTTACCCAGAAGCACGCAAATTAATAGTGCCTCAACTATCCCAAACATATGCTCAAGTTACAAAACCTACAGCAATAACCACACACACATGTACACAAACTGATCCAAATATTACAAACATAATCTGCCCACCTTTATTATGTCTGAAACCCGTATCTTCTGCAAATACTATACCAAGTACCTCGGCTTCAATATCTACAGTTTCTACGTCATCTTCATCCACTCAAGCACATCTAATTCCTTCCACATCTGCAATACTACCAACAACTCAAAGCGAGTCTTTGTTACCAATACCCATTACTACTACTACTACTTCCCCTAGCAATAGCCTAAATACTTCCGCTTCATCGTTATCAACTGAAATACCCCCAGTTCTTACAACTTCTAATAAATTTGCCACTCTATCAACTGATGTTCAATCATCAGTTTCCATATCAGAGTCTACAGCTACTACATCCAATAAGAAAAATTTTAACACATCCCAACGAAATTCAAGAAATAGAAGAAAACGCCCAAAAATACAAAAACCAGAAATAGAAATAAAAATGACTCCACATAAACCCAGAAAGCCAGCACCTCAAGAATATACTACTGATGACGAAGACATGCTTGTATATGACGTGGAGGAAAAACTTGAGCCAGATCCTTTGGATAAATTCAAGATGTCAAAAAATGTTTTAAACAAACCTCACACATATATACGCGCGTTAACACCAACCCGATTTAGGACAAGTAAAAGCTAAATTTTTTTAACATGTATTGCCTGACTTTGTTTTAAACTAACATGTTCCATTCTTATTTTTCAATTGTTTTTATTTTAATATATGAGTTCTGACTTGGTGGGCAATTCCACCAAATTTTCTTTATTTATTTGAAAACGGTTTAATGTGATTGGAATTTTAACTTTTTAAAACTGTATTATCATTATATTTAAATATTTTATAAAATATTTTAAATTTCTTATAACAAATGTTTGGCGCAGCATAGCCAAAATTGGCTCTTGCACCATAAAACCCTACTCTCACTCACTCAATCCGTAATAACAGAAATCACACTCATGTGACTTTAATTTGAATGACGAAAACATTTACTACAATGCAGTGCAAAAATGTATTGGTCCGTAGTAAATAAAAATTTTTGGTAGTTAGTATTTAGTTTTATTACTTCACCAATAATCAAGTAAAAGCTATTGGATGGCACGTCTATTTCTTCAGAAAAAATGGCACGCAGATCCATAAAGGTTCGCCACCCCTGCCCTAGGGGGTCAATTCTCGCAAACCCCCTTTTGTAATGGATCATGAAAGGAACGTGCCTACAAAATTTCAAGTCTGTTGGTCTCAAATAGCTAAAAAAACGGGAGTTTTTATCTATAATGCCCAGGTAAAATAGGGAATCTTCTCCACAGATAGGGGATAGAGGGTTCACACCATATAACTCATTTTATCGTATAGGGACTCGTTTCTGAGTTTTAGCTTTTTAGCTTCGCGCGCATTGAACACTTTATTTTATAATATGGTCTCAATTTATTTATTGTGATACGTTAACTAAGTTTTAATCATTATAAATTCAAAACATTGATAGATAAAATAGAACTAAATATGAGCTCTTTTCTCAACTTTTGATATAATCAAAGTAAAGATGTTTTCAAAAAAAATTTTATAGTAATCTAATAAGCAATTATGTGCACTACTGGCCATTTAAATTGCTACACCAGGAAAAAATGCAGATAACAAAATGATATTTATTGAATAAATGTATTATACTGGAAACAGCAAGTGATTAAATTTTCAAGAAATTTGGGTACATTGATCCTGAGAAATCAGTACCCAGAACAACCCCCTCAGGCAGTAAGAACAGCACTTATACGCCTGGGCATTGAGTCAGACAGAGATTGGATGGCATGTACAGGTACAGATGCCCATGCAGCTTCAACACGATGCCACAACTCAACCGTAGTGACTGGCGTATGGTGATGAGTCAGTCATCAGCAACCATGGACCAGACGTTTTCTATTGGCGACAGATCCGATGAATGTGCAGGCTAGGGTAACAGCCAAACATTTTTTGTGTCAAGAAAGATCCGTACAATACCGGCAACATGCGGTCGTGTATTATCCTACTGAAACGTAGGGTTTCGCTGGGCTCGAATAAAGAATAGAGCCACGGGTCGTAACACACCAAAGTGTAACGTGTAACGTTCAAAGCACTGTCAAGGCGAACAAGAGGTGACTGAGATGTGTATCCAATAGCACCCTATACCATCACGCCAGGTGATGGGCCAGTATGACGATGACGAACGCACGCTACCAATGTACGTTCACCACGATACCGCCAAACACGGATGAGACATCTTGATGCTGTAAACAGAACCTGAATTCATCTGAAAATCGACGTCTTGCCATTCGTGTGCCCAGGTTCGTCGTTGATCACACCTTTGAAGACGCTCCTGTCTGTGATGCAGCCTCAAGAGTAGCCGAAGCCCTGATCTCCGAGCTGAGAGTCCATGTTGCTGCAAACGTCGCCAAATTGTTCGTGCAGACATTTGTTGTCTTGCAAACGTCCCCCATTCTTGACTCAGGGCTCACGAAGTAGTTGCACGATCTATTAAGGTCATGTGGGTAACATACCCGTCTTCTCGGCTATTAGTGATAGAGGGCCATTGAAATACAGCACAGCGTTCCGTTTTACAGTCCTGAACCCATCGATTCCATATTCTGCTAACAGTCATTGGATCTCGACCTACGCGAGCAGCAATACTGAGATACGATAAACCGCACAATCCCGGTACGCTACAATTCAACCTTTATCAAAGTCAGAAACATGCTGGTACGCATTTCTGCTTCTTTCACGAGACATCACAACAATTTTTCACAACGCTCAAATTCAATTTGTGTATGAGAAACCAACTGTACAATTTCCTCATTTAAACACATTGTAGGTGTCACTACCGGCGCCTACTTTGTCTGAAAAGCTAATCATTTGCATATCACAGCACCTTCTTCCTGTTGTTTAAATTTCACGTTTACAGTATGTCGCCTTCTTGGTGTAGCAATTTTAAGGGCCAGTAGTGTATTATTAGGAGTAAATCAATAGTAAAATGTTTACTCTTTAAGTTCGTATTTCTTGGCCTTATATTCCATAATTATTCTGAAAACTTTCCCAGTTTTGAAAGTTTCTTTAAAACTATTGAAGGAATAAAATAATATATTTAATTATACTTTAAAAACAAAGCTAGTTACAAACTTAAATTTTAAGTGATTTAATGTAAGGATAATTACATTCAACTTTATTTTTGTCAGCTGTTAATTTATATAGCAAAATAAAAAGTTCTCATAGCTTAAAATTCGTTTTCATGCACTTAATGATCAACTGTCTTATAATTCCAACAAAAAAACTGAATTTTCAAAATTAATTTCTGACACAGAGGATGAATTGAGATTCAAGTAGAAATTCAGAATCCATTTTCACACATGCAATTTTAAAAAACGTCTATCTGAATTTTATACATATTTCAACATGAAAAAATAAAGTACTGCACTCTGTATTAATGTGGAAACTTAATACGTCCCATGTTTACATGCTTTATTATCCTTTGAAGTATATTGTCAACAAACTACAGTGTTACTTAAGGCTGTTTTCGCCATATGTACGAGAGCGTGATCTTGACACAGAGCACATTTTCAGACAAAAAATGTCTCAATTTTTATAAAAATGTGTGACATTGTAACTCATGCATTTGTTTATAATACAGTGTTTTTAAAATTTCAAAATATTTCATAAATAATTAGTTTTTCCTTTTGACATGTGAAGGGATAGCTCATTTAGTATTACGGTATAGGGAAAAAAACGCAAAACACGTTTTATAAAAGAAAAAATGTGTCAACTCGGATAAAAATGAGTAGTATGATAAAATAAGCGGTTCTCTGCAGGATAGAGTGTAGCCAGAATATAATATTAATGCTTGAGTACTTTTATATCTGAAAAAATATTCCGAATTCGGCTCCTATTCTTTAACATTAGCCGAAGATAGCCTTAAGTAAAAAGAAATTTTTACTGAGTTTAAAAATTTCTCCATTTAAACCTATATATTTTAAATATACGAGTGAAAAGCAAAAAAAAAAAGCATTATATCCGAAAATTAATATTATTTCTAAATAAAACAAAGTATATTAATCGTCACCATATGTAATCGATGCAAATAAACGATTCGCAAAGGGTTGGGCATGGTTGGGCCACGTTGCAATGATGTTCGTAGAGAGGGGAGGGATGTAGGGAGGGGTGGAGTGGGATATTTGTATTTCTGCCCGTCTCAGTCTCAAACATGTTGTGATCGAGGCAACAGGGCAGTATTTGCCGTGGAGGCGTATTTCTCGAACGGTCTGTCGGTGGTTGCAATGTAACGTGCCTTTCGTCGTCACTTCGATACTCCTCCACGAAGTCGTGCTCCTCCTGATCGGAAATCTGTTTTAATAGAACACCTGAAAATGTGGAATGAGTTCATGCGGCAATTCAGGCCGGTATGTGACAATGATCCAAATATTCTTCTTACCCGCTCTCCAAGAAAGGGGTTTTGACAACAAGATGGGGCCACAGCCCACATCTCCAGGGTTTCCATGGGTGTTTTAAGAGTAGCCTTCCTCGAATGACTGATCTTCCTGCGAGGGGACGTAAATTGGCCTGCGCGCTCACCTGATTTATTGCCTCCTGATTACTCCCTGTGGGCTTATTTCAAGTGCCTGGTTTACAAAGATTTCTCCAAGACCCTGGAAAATCAACCGAACAACATCCAAGCCGAAATTGACAATATTCCGGTCAATATGCTTGAAAAAGTGACTCAAAGTTTTCGAAATCGACTGCATCAGTGTATTGATAATGGAATTCGACATTTAACAAACATTGAGTTTAAAACAGTGTAAATTCAAAAATGTAATGTATGTGACAGGTGGAAAATAACAATAAAATCGAATGAAACATGTAGTGTGTTTTATTGCATTTTCAAAACAGGGAGTCCCCCGCCTCACCCTGTATAATTCGAAACGCACTTATGCTCCTCAAAAAAGAAACATTTCTTCATTAATTTATCTTCTTTAAGTAATATTGACACAATCCGTTTAATAATGGTGTGTGTGTGTGTGTGTGTGTGTGTGTGTGTGTGTGTGTGTGTGTGTGTGTGTGTGTGTGTGTGTGTGTGTGTGTGTGTGTGTGTGTGTGTGTGTGTGTGTGTGTGTGTGTGTGTGTGTGTGTGTGTGTGTGTGTGTGTGTGTGTGTGTGTGTGTGTGTGTGTGTGTGTGTGTGTGTGTGTGTGTGTGTGTGTGTGTGTGTGTGATTATTAATATGTCTTAATTCCCGTTTAGTTGTAGCGTTTCAAATCTGGATATTATATTGTTAAAAGGACTTATATCTCTATGTAAGAAGTAGAAAAAATGTGGGTACTTGCTTATTAGAGAGAGAACATTATTTTCAGAAACGTTTAACATAGTTCGAATTGCGTTTCTGCGTTGTTGTAATTAAATGACATCAAAGGTCACTTCTAGGTTCCATGTTGATCGATTGATTTGCTGAAGTGACGTCGCACTTGAACTACTACTAACGGACATCCTAATTTTGAGCTATGATTGGGATAGTAGAGGAGGAGAGAGATTCTGAGTACAGTGAGTGAGTGAGTGAGAGTTATATCAACGCAGTACTATAAAGTTACACGAGTGTTACTGGCGACGGACCTCGAACCATAGTCAAGTGACGAGGATAACACCTGAGCTGACACTCCCCTCTCCTAGCTTTCACACCAACAGGAGGACGTTTGAGCTGCGACAGATTTAATGAGCATCGGTCCCCTCTACGGCCCCGTTTATATACAAACCCGAAAATAGCAGGTAAAATGTGATTGGGAATAAAAGCCTACTATTTGCCAGTATGTGACGTCTCTCGCGTCTTTCTGTTAACATAACTCCTATGTTCTTGGACGGCCACGATTAATGGCAAAACTTTTCCAACCCAATACCAAGAAGATAAACAAAGATATTATGCAAATGAGATTTACTATAAAAGGATAGAAGCTTTGATGATAAGATATAGCGTGGCAAGCTTAGATATAGCGTGGCAAGCCTAGATATAGCGCGGTAAGCTTAGAGATAGTAGTGTGGAATCATTCTGATCGATAGCGTGACAAAGCTTAGTGTGAAATCTTGCAGATCAAAAGTTAGCGGTCCGATAGCTTTAGAAGGAATAGAAATCCTATATAAAGAAGTTGGAATCTTCATATATAAAGCGAAAGATATATATCTCTTTAGGTAAAGGAAGGAGATCTGCAAAAAGGTAATATTGGATATAAGTAATTAGATGAATAGGATTATTAATGATAATTGGGATAAAGGATCTAGTTGCGTGATCTGACTTGAATACGTGATTTAATTTGGGCTTGACTCTCACTTTAATTAAAATTGTCAAATTAGAATTTAAGTAATATAAGTTAATCTTAATAAAAGTTGTATTAAGAATTATTATGTCTCATCATTTTGATAATCCCACACCTCTAGCTTACGCGGAACCGGCACGACATGGTCATCACAGGATGGCTATGTCGCAAGTATTTATATTTTTTTTCAGCCCGTTCACATGAGAATTTGGTGATTGGTTAATAGATTCACGGGACTATACATGGAAACACCCAGAATGTTGATTGCGATGATGTTGATGACGCTAAAAATGGGAAATTCAATATTCCTCTAAAATTTGTTTGTGTGTAAATTTAAGATTATATTAGAATGTGTTTATAAACGGGTTTTTTTTGTAATTTCCAAAACATATTTTAAACTTATTAGATCTTGTCAAAAAATGAAATATATTTTATTTATTTCACATTCTCCGTTTTCTTTACTTTGGTTACGCAAAGATATGTAGGTATAAAACTTATGATAGTAAAATTTTTAATTTTTTATTTATCATAAAGATAAAAGTGTTATAACAAGTTTACACACAAATTAACTGTACAGTAACATTAAAGCTTTAATCAATCGGAATATTTTTATACAAGTTACAAATACTTTTCAACTTACCCAGATATTGTCAAAAAAATAAATCAAATCCTTACATTTATATTCTGTATTCTTATTTATTAATTTGCTCATACGAAGATATGTAGACATAAAACTTTTGATGATAAAATTTTAAATTCACGATTTAGTTATTATGAACTTGAAAGTTGTGCTATTTCAATGTTACTGTTTAAATTGTGTGTAAATTTTTCATCCATTGGAATACTTTTATGCACTGTTACGTGCAGATTCTACAATGGCAGCCATCTTTGAGCAAATGAATCTCGCTCGCAATGTATCATGGGAAAATTTGAAAACGAACTCGTTTTTCTCCCTGTTTGCCCTGCTTCCACAAACAGGTCGAAAAATTCTACCCCCTTTTCAAACCGGTAAAATACCGGCTCGTCACGTAAATGGGTCTAGAAAGGATAAAAGCCAGTATTTTGCCGGCACTTTTCATCCATGTAAACGGGTCTTACACGGCAGGTCTTTAGCAGCATTAGGCTCGAACTCATGACACGCCAGCCACGAGACCGAGACCTTGACTACTAGGCTACCGTGTGGCCACTTCTGGATACAGAACTCAGTGATTAAGACTTAATTTCTGAGACAGTGACTTTTAAATTGAGTTGTGGGCCTGAGTCCTAATTTCCTTAAATTCCGTCGTGAGTAGTATTGAAGATTGTTTTACACGTTATTTTTACTGGACTTCCAACAATTCGTAGTGGGACGTTAGGAGAGCTAAATTCCAACTTAGATAATGCCCTTATTATTTCCTTAAAATTTATAATATTATGGATTCCATCACCAATAACTTTCTCATGCAGCTCTAATCATGTTTATTTAACCTAGAGTTAATTAATTTAACAAATCAAATGCATTTATAATTACACAAACAAAAGAGAATTGAAAATTTCTACAAATTCATTATTATCAATCACAATTCAAAAGAACGGAAACGTATAGTTTAACAAATGGTACTAAGTTTATTTCCTCATCAGGTTTGGGTTGAATATTCTTAGGGTTGATGAAAAAGTAGAGAAAATGTAGAAAATAATAACCTCTCCTAAACAACTGTCTATTTCTCTGAATATATTTAGCCTTCTAGTTCAAATGCTTGATCCTCATGTAAAATTTCCAATAATTTATCTTCATCTAATGTTCTGTTTTTCTTAAAGTAACGGACGTCGAAATAAGGTTCTGATTTTATGTTTCTCAAAACCTCTCTTAAAATCGAAAATTCGCTCTCTCGGATTTGAGTGGCGAAAATGATTTTCCTTCGATGCTTCATTAACTAGAATGCAAGTCCCGGTAAACTTCCATTAATAATCAACAAATGCAAGAAGGAATGTTTTCTAAATAACACACAGTGAAGCGTAATTCATCAACAAGGCTACTGTATTAAATCCACGGACTATGGTGAAGTTGAGATGGAAACTTTCTGTGTTGCATTACTTAATCAAAATCCTAGAGTGAATTGAATATTAAAGCGACTGGCGTTACTTAAAGGATGCCTTTTCCATCAGAGAATGAATTCAGAACTTGACTGACGTTACAGTAATCCGCTAATTTAACTTTTATTTTTCTGTTGGAGAAATTACTTTTCGCTTACAATTTTCCGTATCAGATAATATTAATTACTTTCTTTGTTTATGTACATTACTTTACATTCGATAAAATAAAATACCATCGAATCTCTTGCTAACTTTTTCCTGGAGTGAGTAAGTGAGTGAATACTGTCACACTATTCAGCTACTCGAGGGCTTTTGGCAACGGACCTCGTCATTTTGAACCATGGTCAAGTGATGAGGACGACACCTGAGCTGGCACCCCACTCTCTGAACTTCCATACCACACCAATGGGAAGACGTTTGAGCTCTCGACAGATTTAACGTGCATCGCTCCCCTACACGGCGGGTCTTCAGTGGTACTAGGCTCGAACATGCTAGCCCCACGAGTCCGTTACCTTGACCACACTTTTTCCTGGAACCAAGAACATTTTACTATTTTCTTCGTAAATTAACCTCCAAATAGGGAAGCTCATTTTCTATTAAACGAACCATTTCTCCTGTGATTCGACTTTTTTTCACCGTATTCTCACAATATTTCTGGAAATTTCACATTATTCTTTCTTTTAACACATTTTATGGTGATCAGTGCCCTGAACTGAATTTATAGAGAGCAATAAAACTGCCGTAATTTTTCGAACAAAAAAAAAAGATTTTAAAATTAACAGATTTTATCAGGAATTAAATTTAAGGACGCATGTGGTAATGTATGCTTAACTCTCTGACCGGAGCATCCGTCTCTCAGACGGGGATGATTTGCTTTGATGCCTGTAGATAAAACTGTAGTGTGATTTTTGGGTTGGGCTGCTTTGATATCTTCAGTTGGACTCTACCCGATGAGAGAATCACGTGGTGGTACATAGCAATTTTTTCCACACACACAACTCACGTTATGTACAATTTTTCTTATCTATCAACGTCTGTCACACGGATATTCCCATAGTTTTTTCGTGTTTGGTATTATTATTTTTTTTATTACTTTTACACGAATATAAGTAATTTTTAATTAGTTTTTATAAAAATAGTCACAATTCTAGTGATAAAAATATATTGTTGGGCTTAATTTAACCCCACACATCTTATTTGAACCCTTCTCGATTTCATGAGCTATATGGACATTTAAAACAGTCCTTAAGGTAAAAAAATTCAAAAAAATTTTACGTATCCGTCTGTCAGACGGATGTTCCTCAGTGCGGCAAAAAAATTGATGTTCCGGCCAGAGGGTTAAAATTACTGGTTATAAAAAAAAATGTATGTTTAAAATTAATCGCAGGCTTAAAATTTATAAAAATGTCATTAAAATTCATTAATTTTAATGTAAAATTATTTTTTAAAGTTGAAAATACAGTGTATTCCTGGACAATGTTTTTTTTCACTTGTTTTCCTTGCAGATTTCTTTTTGATGGGTAAGATACATAAAATAAATAGACATTAATTTACAAAAAAATATATAAATAATTACTTTTTTAATAATATATCGCGTTCTTGAATTTAAAACTTGTTTTATTTGCTTTATAAAGTATATATTAAAAGATGAATCTCTATTTAACGAAGTTTCTACATAACGAACTTTTTTCGGGATTTAGCGACTTCGTTAAATAGAGATCCGACTGTGATTTGATTTATTAGAAAACTATTTAATTCGCATTAATTGTATACTTTTCTCTTGTAGATTTATTCCAGGAAAAATAAGTGGTCATGAACAAGCGGATGGCAATGTTTCTGTCGAGACGTGGGCTCGAGCCCTGTAGCCACGAAAGACACGCCATGTAGAGGCTGATGCACACGTTAAATCTGTTGAGGCTAAAGTTCCTCACTTAAGTGCGGTGTAGAAGTTTGAGGAGTAGAGTGTGGGATCAACCGAAAAGATTTTTTTTATTACTGTATTCAAATTGTGTGGGTATTTTAAAAAAAATGTATACAATTTCAAACATTTTGGAAAATTATATCTCTCAATATATACAAAAAAAAAGATGTTTTTCGTGATGAAGCAATAAATTTATTTTTCTCACGCACGAGAACAATAATAAAATGACAGTATGTCATCTTCAATATTATAGTTACAAATCAATCAACTACTTCAAGCACAAGTGAGTGAATATTAACATCGCACTGTACAGCTACTCGCGGGCTTTTGGCGACGGACCGCGTAATTTAGAACCATGGTCAAGTGACGTAGACGACACCAGAGCTGGCACCCCCTCTCCTAACTACCACACCACACCAACGGGAGGATGTTTCATCTCTCGACAGATTTAGCGTACATCGCCGCCCTACATGGCGGGTCTTTAGTGGTACTGGGCTCGAACTCGTGACAAAGCCAGCCACGATCCGATACCTATACCACTCGGCTACCGCAGCCACTACTTCAAGCTCAAAGAAACTAACATAACATTACATCATAAATGCATATCTGAAAATTCCCTGCTAACAATATATTGAACAGGTGATATTAAAAAAAAATAAGTCTCTCTCTCAATTCCTAATTAGATCAACAAAGAAAAATTTTATTTTATTTAATTTTTATTAAATAGTTACAATTAATATAAATATGTATACACCTATGACAGAATCACACTATTAAGTGACAAAATAGAAAGCGATTTTCCTTGCATTTTGCTTTCTATAAATGGTGTTGGGCTATTTTTTTTACTATTTATTCATTAATTAAATTTAATTATTCTAATAAAATAATATAGTAAAAAAAGAAATCACATTCTCAGAAATTAGGCCATCCAAGGTGAGATTCGAACCCTCGACCTTTGAACTAGGAGTCCAACGCGCTATCCATTGCGCTACAGAAACGTAACGAACTATTTTCCTTGCTATATATGCTGTTGAACTATTATTTTAGTTTGCTACTATTTATTCAGTTTTTAATTTAATGAATGAATTAATATTAACATCAAGTGTCATCCACTACAAGTTTAAAAAACAAAGGATTTGAACTTGAATGGATGAATAGAAAGTATTTTATTAACGATTGAAAATTTGGACAAGATATATATATATATATATATATATATATATATATATTATATATATATATATATATATATATGTGTGTGTGTGTAAGGATAATTATATATATAAATAAGATTAAAAATTAAATTCTCTATCAAACACTTAACTCATCTTTTTCATTTCATTTTCAAGTATCAAACTAATCGCCCATTTATTTCTTCCGTACATATGGCCTAGCCAATAAACATGTCTAATTCCAGATCGTCATATTTAATAGCCCTATATGTCAGCATTAAATTCAAGAGCACTCATGTGAACGCCGCAATCGGTGTTTTAAGTCTTTAACCCACTTAAGATTTTTCGGTGGCATTCTTTTTTCTCTCTGCTTCGTGCGTCAGAAGAGATGTACTCATTCTAAAATAAAGACCTTTTTTAAAACTAAGTCTGTTTCTGACTTCAAATCATGTCATATATATATATATATATATATATATATAGTAATATAAAATAACAGTGAAGAAGTACTAGAACCTACAGTGCTAAAGCAGGAAGAAATTGGAATTCACCAGACATAACAAATGTAGATACAAAAAAGTCTTTGGACTAAACTGGAGACCTATTATGATTTCTAAAGCTGTCGCTGAATTAGGCCAGCGAAATAGGGTTAGCAATGCTTTACGGATCCTACCTTCCCCGTTCAGCAGAAACTTTCGACATAATAGGGAAAAAAAAGAAAAAAAAAACACCTAGTTGAAAAGTTAAGCCTAATACAACACATGGAAGAAAAACCAGATAATATATTAAAATGAAGCTAAGAAAATAATGAATGTCACAAGGAGAGGAATAAAAAAATAAATAAAATTAAAAATTAAAAAAATAAAAAAACTTACGTGTAAAATAATTACTGGAAATCTAAAATTCAACCTTCCATAATAAGTTCCCTACGCGAAATGACGTAAAAAATTGGAAAGACTATTCGAGAAGAAAAAAAATAGTGGCGCCACCTAGATATTTATTTTGCAATTAAACAAAGCACTAAGATTTTTTTAAAAATAAACAAAATAAAGGAAGATTTAAAAACGATAATGAACAAATTTAAGAATAGATAAAATCAAATAAAAATATATAACAAAGTAAAAAAACTTGGATGATTATATACTAATAGATATATAGCAATTAAGATAGGCGCTAACAAATTTTTTGTTTTTTTAAAAAATAAACTAAAAAAGGAATTTTAAATAAAATAATGAACTAAGATAAAAATATATTTAATAAGAAATAGAAGTATATTTATAAATAAATTTACTTGGATAATTATATTCTAAACAATTATTGCAAAAATTCACAAAATTACTTTGTTTTAAAATGTTATCATTAACTAAATCATTGTTTCTTTTTATAAAATTTAAGATAATATTTCTAAATATTGATAGGTGTAGGTTACTACCCCAAAAAGGCATTTTTATAATGTTAAAATCAAATGAGTCTCTTTTATCAAAAATATTACTTAATAGCAAATTATTCTTAACCTTTAATTGAAGGTCCAAAAGGTTAGCTGACTCATTATTATAATTAGTTTTTACTAATTTTAAATAGTGGGGATAACAATTAAGGTTAGGAACAAAGTCTACTATATTACTAAACATAATTAAGTCATCTATGTATCTAAAAAAGTAACAAGATTCATAACTGATACTTTCATTTTCATAAAAATGCAATTAGATATTTGCTAAGCAGTTGCTAGCTGGTCCCCCTTGTGGTAAACCTTTAATTTGCTGATAATAAGCGTTATTATGGAAAATATATAGTTTTCTTTTAATACTAATTCAATAATAGAAATATATTTATCATATTTTAATATCCTATTTAAAAAGTATTTGCTATATGCTATTTTAAGAATCTTAAACATGTCTTCTATATCTATGGAATTAAATAAATCTTCAAAATCATAGGTATACATAGAAATAATTTTTTTACTTTGCATGTACTTAATATAATGTCCATACTATTCTTAACAATAATAGAATTATAAATTTTGTCTAATGTAGATTGAATAATATTTTGTAGCTTTTTGCCCGGAAGTGTAATATAAGTTTTAAAACCATTCGTAATAGTTCTAAATTTAACAGGAATTTTATGAAATTTAGGAGTTAGGAAAATAAGAGGGAATTTAATATCCGAAATACGTAGATCTATTTTTTTTATAAAAAGCACAAATTCGATTAAAAATTTCTCTTTTGCTTGAATTGGATTTTATTATATATATATATATATATAAGGATAATTAAATTAGAATTAAGATTAAATTCCCTATAAAGCACTTCTTTTATTTCTCACTACATCTTCAAGTATCAAATTAATCACCCAATTATTTCTCCGAAACAGATGGCCTAGTTCTTAAACATTTCTGATTCTAGATCATTATATTTAATAGCCCTATATGTCAGAATTAACTTTCAAGTACACTCATAAATTCCGAGATACTTATAACATCTGTGTTTAAGTGGTAACCCACTTAGTTTTCACTTTGGCGTTCTTTTTTCTCTCTCTCCCTTTAGCGTCAGAAAATGTCAAGAATTACTTGAATAAAGATCTTCTTAAAATTAAGTCTGATTCTGGCTCAAAACATTTTATATATATATATATATATATATATATATATACAATTAAAATTCAAAGGTAAGCAAACGTATCTATCTATGCGACTAGGTTTATCTTCTAACGAAACGCACGACGTAGAAACTCGTCGAAGGTACCAAAATATTGGGAATGTTCCGCAGAATCCGTTTTAACCATTTATACTCCGATATTGCAATTAGTTAAAAAAATATTAATTAAAAACCTTCAAACACATAATTATTAAACACACAAAAAAGTGCATGCTTTTCTTTTTTAGAATCAGTCATTTCAAAAATTAAATGTCAAAAACTTTTTTTTTTTTACGATTTTTGAAAAAATACTCAAAATTTTATTTAAATACTTAATAACTTCTTTATTGATAAAAATAATTTCTCGGAGCTTTTTTTCGTGTGTAGAGCGATATTATCCGTAATCTGTACAAAGATTTAAAAAATTGCTTAAGAATTACGGTATTTTAAATTTTTTCTTCCCTTTTTGCGAGAAATATTTAAGCATTATTTTAGTTACATTTTTTGTTTAAAAATTACCGTTGTTTTCAATCGATATATGAAGTTTGAAGGCATTAACTTAAAAATGAAACCCGAAAAGAAAATTAAAATTTTAACAAATAGCGCAATTTTACAATAGCCAAGGGTTTGGCGGCGAAAACCTGTTTAGCGCCAAATGAGTAACTTTTTCCTCCGTGAACTTTATGTTTGATGAAAGGTTACACTAGAAAAGAAGATGCCTATAAATAATGAAAATCACCAGATTTGGCGAAATCGAATACCTCTTCCTTTTATTTTAAAGGTCTTTTAACTCTTATTTCATCGAAGTTCGTGGCGTGTTCGTCAGAGCGCTTGATTACTACCGATTTTACCCGGGTTCAAAGCAACATCCATTGCTTGATTTTTATGATTTTTTTAAAAAATACTCGAAAGTTTACTCCCGCAACTTCGCCAGCAATTTTGTAATTGGAAAGATAATTTATTTCGCCACGATACAGTATGTTTTTGTTTTGTTTTTACAAAACAACGATACTTTACATACTTTATGGCTTTTTTAAAATGAATCAGTATCGATGCGTTTAAATGAAAATGATTTTTAAAAAACTGATACTTTAATCTCTTAGTGATTTAAAAAATAAAATGCCGAAAACTTTTTTTTAACGAATTTTAAATATTTAATAATTACTTATCAAATTCAAAAATTTTTAATAACTTTTCAATTTATAAAAATAATTGAATGAAACTTTTTTCCCGTGTATCGAACATTTCAAAAAATGCTCACAATTTTATTTCAACATTTAATATAGGTGTGAATTTTTGTAATGATAAAAATTTCCACTTTTTTTTCTCTTTTTTCATCATACAACTATTTTTAAAAAGGTACATTTTCGTTTCCGAGGGCTAAAAAGTTGCACAGTGAGTGAGTGAATATTTAAATCCCACTGTTCACCAACTCGAGAGTTTTTGGAGACGGAAATTTTGAACCATGGTCAAGTGACGAGGATGAGACTTGAGCTGGCACCCATCTCTCTTAACTACCACACCACTCCAACGCTAGGACATTTAAGCTCTCGACAGATTCAACGTGCATCGCTCCTCGTAACAGCAGGTCTTCAGTGGTAGCCAAGATTTTAAAAGGGCAGTAATAATTAATTGTGGGAAATTACCACGAGAATTTTGTAATGACGTTAATATAGAAATCACACACACACACCAGGAAGGGCTGATAAAGAGAGGGGAATTTCCATGACAATATGTTATGCATTCAAAAATGTTCCTGCAGAAACCTGTCGGACAAAGAAAAGCGAAAAAATTTCGAAACAGGTAATTTTGAGCAAAGTCAAGCTAAGCGGAGAGGGAAAAAAAGAACAGAGTAACTTTGAATAAGAATATTGGAATTTTGTGAAGGGAAGGGAAAAATTTATAAAAGTAGAGAAAAAGCCCGTGCAACGCCGGGCCAAGCAGCTAGTTATTTAATAAATTGCGTGAATCTTTTTATATTAATAAATAAAATAATTAAAGTTCTAATTTTTCCTGAAAAATTATTACTCCAGAATTGAAAAAAAAATTAATTATTTTTGTGAATTTCACTCTTTATTAAATGCTTTAGAACAATTTTGAAATTTTAGCTTTCTATTTTAAAAATTAGTTTTAGGTTTATTTTGAGAGAAACTTTAATTTTGAAAGATATTTTACCAGAACTAGAACTATGGGAAACGTTTTCTTTTTTAAAGAACTTTTCAAGATGTTTTTTTTGTATTTTAAATAAAATATATTGTTCGCGATCGAAATTTCAGATTTGTTAACTAGATATTTTTAATTCTATTTATTATTTGAATATAAAAATAAATGAGAATAGTAAAAAAAAGCAAGATAGACGAACGTTTCGAAACATCCATCTTTTTATTATAAATTTCTATGCAGAAAATGGCTTAATACATCGCAGCCCTAATAAAACTTACAGTGCCATCTATGAACGATTATTTAAACTTAAGCAGTACAAGTTTCAAAAGAAATTCGGGACGTCATTCTCGTGTGTGTGCGTGAAACTAACTTAAATTATATTTATTTTTTAGACAATTCTTCATAGTTCTCAAAATTAGGTTCTAATTATATAAATCATGCAATAATTAGCTTTTATGTTTCAGAGCAATATTGACTCTTTCAGAAACATTTGCATTAATTTCGTTAATTCATTGCATTTCCATCAATTACATTCAAAGTAAATAGATGAGTGAAAATGAAGACGGTATTTTTGAAGTAAATGCAATGAATATGATATTTTTTCCCTCTCTTTGCATTTAAATTTTCATGTCGGACAGAAACCGATCATTTTTTTTTTTAGTGGATACAATTGACTAATTTCTGTTTCGAATGAAAAAGAAATAGCGTTGTCTCAGACGATTTTGAATAAATTGTGCAAACGATTGTGGAGAATTTTATAATTCCGAGATCTAAATTATACCACGCTCTGTTCAGAGTATACAAACATTTTAGGTATTTCCCTAATTTTGACTTACAATCACAGCATTTCGTAAGTATGCAGAAGTTTCTTCTAAAAAATGAATTCTTCTGATTTTATTAAAACTTTTTATATATATAATCAGAATTTTAAAATTATAAATTTTTTTATAATCTGATTCTTAAATTTTATAATTTGATTCATGAAAAGTATTTTTAATGTCTAAATTACATTAACGAAACTGACTCGAATAGATTAATGTAATACTAAAATTAATTATACAAAATAGTTACCTTTCCTTACTGAATTGCAATTAAGATTCCCTGATAAAATCTGAGGGTAATAGTTGTCAGCTTAAAATACAGTTGTATCGCAACTTAAACTCCCAGGTTACGGACTCGAGGCTGGCATATCATGAGTTCGAGCCTAGGGCTGCTGAAGCCTCACCGTGTAGAGGAAGCCAATGCAAGTTTAATCTGTCAAAGCTAAAACGTCCTCCCGTTGGTGCAGTGCGGAAGTCAGGAGAGGGTTTCCAGCTCAGGTGTTGCCCTCGTCACTTGACAATGGTCAAGGTCCGTCACCAATAGCTCTCGTGCAGGTAGTGTAGTGCTTTGTAGTGTTAATGTTGCTCTATAAAGCAACACACGGGCGATTAGCGAATAATCTCGTAATCTTGAACTCGATCAAAAAACGAGAACGACACCTGAGCTGGATTGTGCCTATCCTAACTACCACACGACACCAACGGAAGGACTTTGAGCCTTGACAGATTTAACGTGCACCGGCCTCCTCTACACAGCGGGTCATCAGTGGCGCCAGGACTCGAACTCGTGACACTTCGGCCACGAATTCGTAACCATAAACGTAAGATTAACACGGCCACCAATAAAAAGGCGCATCTGTTGACACAAGGATATTGTCAACACATTAATCTAAGTAAAATGGCAAGTTTGTAATCATTATAAACATATCGTGGGAGTGTGATTAGGGGATAATAGCCTTTGTTGCTCCATATCCCACAAAACCCATAACTGTAACAGACAAGTTTGGAGATTTTTGTGTTACACATTTTACTCTCAAAAACAAGTAATATTAAAAAAAATTCAAGACAATTCCCGCTTAGGTAAACAAAGAAAAATTTTATTTTAGTCACTTTTTATAAAATAATTACAAGTAATATAAATATGTATATACATATGACAGAATCACAATGTTAAGCAACAAAATAGGAAGCGATTTTCCTAATAATTTTCCATTTTCCTTTCTATATATGGTGTTAGACCATTTTTGTTTGTTACTATTTATTCATTAATTAAATCTTATTCCAATAAAATAGTATAGTAAAAAGAAATCACATTCTCAGAAATTAGGCCTTGCCAGGTAGGATTCGAACCCAGACCTTTGGAATTAGAAGCCAACACACTATCCATTGCTCTACAGGAACACAATGAGCGAATTTTCTTTTTTATGTATGTTGTTGGACAATCATTTTTTTGTTTGTTACTATTTATTCATTAATTAAACATAATTAATGAATTAATATTTGAAAAAACTATATTAACATTATCATCCACTACAAGTTTAAAAAAAATGTATTTGAAAATGAGTGGATGAATAAAAAGTATTTTATTAACGATTGAAAATTTCAACAAGATATATATATACATATAACTTGTTCAAATTTTCAATATATATATATATAAAGGGAGAGTGTGAACTAATAGTAGGAATTGAATGATCTTCGATAATCCACGAGTATGGTTGAGCTTACACATGTATCTGTCGAATATATGTCGAAGTGTAGTTGCACTTCTCTCTCAAGAAATTCTAACACAGTGCAAGACTCTCTCGCATGATGTTCAGCTCAAGAGATTTTGTAGTGGGAACCATGTCTACACTATGTGACACTTGCTTCGCGAAACAGTTGAACGAATATATATTTCCCACTTAGTATATAAAAACACCTTCATATATTCATAAAACATTTCAATTCAAGCCAAAATTATTTTGTAAGTTTTCTACAATTAGACTGAGCAAGGATAAATTGAAAAACATGTGTCATTATAAGGAATATATACATATATAAATAAAGCTTTTCTTCAATTATTATACCATACATTTACACTAGATGTCTTAATCCAACAGTCAAATGGTGTTTTCGCCCCCTCCCCTCAATTACAAAATTATTCTACAAATAAGACATAGTTAACCGCTATTTATATTTTTTACTTATAACCTAATTGAAAAGTTTACCAGAATTGTAAAATAGCTACAGAATACATATAAGTTTACGCTACACTCAAAAGGAAAATGAAGTAGATTCCTTTTTATTGACAGATTAAAAAACAGTGCTATCAGTTAACTGTGACACCCCCGTTTGAGAGAGCGCCATAATGCATGTCACGGAAATCGTGCGATGACGAGTAAATTCGTCAATCACAAACTAAATGTCTAAAATACTCTGTTATGGTTTCTGATAAAATAATGTCTGTTAAAAGATTGGATAAAAAAGATGGGGTTATTATATAAAATTGCCAATTTTATAACCGATACTTATTTATTTGGTTAACATGAACATGTACTACATACTTATTATTCGGAAAACGTGAGAAAAATTAAGTACAAATAAAGTAGGTAAGAATTTATAAATTCCTTTTGTGGTAAGGTGTACACCGAAAGAGTACTATACATAATGGGACTATGCAAATGGAACACGTGATTCTTTCCTAATCTTACATTTATAACAGAGTGAACACCTTAGTGTAAGGTTGCTTCCCTTAAGGACCAGTGCAGGAGGGGACGCAAGAGCTCATATTAAATTTTTCATATTTTTTATTCATTTATTTTACTCCAGAGGGCCAGTGGCCGAGTGGTAGCATATCACGCATCCCTACCACAGGTCCAGGGTTCTATCCTCGGGCCGGGCAAGGTCGATTCAGCCTTTCATCCCTTCAGTGGGTTGATAAATGAGCAAACACCTTCCTTGGGGACTAAACAATGGGGGTTTCACTTCAGACTGACCACCTGATCGGTATATCTGCTCATGCACCTCAGCGCCCAATGGTCATGTATACTGAGATGGGCACGGTCGGCTTTGGCCCTCATGGGCTGTTGCGCTTTTGAGTTTGTTTTGTTTTAGTCTGGCCTGGCTTCAAAATATTCGAAACATCTTAAAATTTAAAAATATGTTTCATATTTCTCAAAATGCAATTTAAATAACAAATGGTCACTACTTTTTAAGCATAGCGAGTTACATTACAGATTTAGGAAAAATCCAAAAATACAAAAAGAATAATCGTGCAAAAGATAGAGATAAACATGGAATATCTTGATTCAATGCAACTAAAAATAGTATAATTTAAAAATAATTATAAATAATTTATGGGGCATGATTAACTTATTGCTCCGTGCAATGCATCATGGGTGTCTGATGTGGTCAACAAAACTTTCTTTTATCCGAATGTTTATTACACAACACTTAATCTGTTACAAAAGGCTTGAGAAAAGTGGTGACATTACGTTACAGAGTTTGAAATATTTACTGAAGACATGTTGAAATAAGTGAGAAAAAAATATAAACCCTTGATTAAAACTTTCGAATTGAATCTGTCATTTAAAATGTCATCAGCAACTTTCTCTTTTCCTGTGCATAATATATAAATGCTGCAATACATTAAAAGATTTTGTCAAATGCCTTTCACATATACTTTATCTAAAACAGCAGAATTATCATAAATATGAAAATATATAATTCAGAGGAAATACATTTCACTTCACCTCAAATTAAAGTAAGCTATTCCCCAGAAACCCCATTTATTTATTAATTTGTAATGTTTCAAGAATTCTTAAAGATAAAAATTTAGGAGGGATTCAAACAGAACATTTCATTAAATAGAAGGAAAGAAACACGACATTTCTTATTCAAATATAATTAAGCAAATAAGACTCTAAAATCATTCAAGAGAAGGATTATATCTTTTCATTACACTCTGCTGTCTAACAATTCTCTGCTGTACTCAAATTACTTTTCCTACTTCTACTGAATAGGCGATTAAATTATAAATAAAATGCTTCAAAATAGCAATGAATCTATGATACTGAGTTTTAAATTTTGAAATTAATAACACTCAAATTGTTCAACCTGAAATAAAGACCTTTCAAAAATAAAATCAAGCTGAAGGTAAGGAAAAAGGATTTCTTACTACAGTCCAAACTTAAATAAAATTACTATTCAACACTAGACTATGTAGGAATTACATTTGAGCTGCATACCACTTCCCAAAATAATGATAGGCATGTTTAAGTATGGGGAATAATAACAAAATTTATATACTTGCTATGTGAAATTCCTGAATTTAATATGCATTAATATATATTAGAAAAACCCTTCCTCTTCAAATGGGGTGCATGAATATAAACCACCCTTACAAACATTTTTCCAAGTATGAAAATACGTTAAATATTTATAGGAATTTTAACACGATTATAACAGATTCATGAAATATAGTTCAAAACACTTTTACCGAGGAAGCAACACAAATTACACATTCTAACTTTTACTGTTTTAGGGAAAACATATAGCTTTCAGATTTAGGACAAATCTAGAAAATACACACAGAAGGATTAAAAGAAGAGGGGAGACACTTTTCGAATACCTTCCTTCAATTCAATTAAACACGTTACATTTTAAAATTAATTATTCAACAATTTTAAGACCCAAATTTTTTTATCTTTGATTCTCAAAGAATATTTTATCGGAGAGATTTTCTTGGTAAATTTTTGGACTTTAATTATTTTTAAAAATGCTTGAAAAAGGGGGAAAAGTTGTAGTTTTTAAAAATTTTTAAATATTGTATTGTTATTTTAAAAAAGGGTTTTAACAGATTTTTCAATTAGGGAGAAAAGCTAACCCCTAAAAATTTAAAATTAAACGACAATCGGGATTTCACAAATTTATTTTATTATACAAAATATGAAATGTTACCTTTTAAAAATTTTAAATGCCCCCAAAATTTTTCTAAAAATAAGAATTATCTGATAAAAATTTAAATTAAAATTATTTAATCAGTGGTTAGAAACCCGGGCACTTCAACTTATCCATGAAAAAAATGGGTTTGACATTTTAAAATTTGGGGAAATCACCCGGGGATTTGGTTTAGAAATTTCCCAATGTATAAAAAAAAACAACCAACTTCCGCACACATTTCAACAGTAGCATTCTGTAAAACAAAATTTGTTAATTTTTTTTTCCCATAATAAAAAAAAATTAAAAAAATATGTAGTTCATATTTAGACAAAACATTTGCATCTGAGAAAGAAAACAAAAAAAATGCTTTCTATTTCGCAATGTTTCAGGAAAAAAACCCAAAATTTTAGGCCAAGTACTAAAGGGTTTGGGAAAAAATTTTTCATTTTAAAACGGGATAAGATTATCAATATCTTTTTTTGGCTGTTATGTAATAAATTAAATACTTTTTTTTTCAAATTAAAATAAAAAGGATTATACTTTTAGTATTCTCGATGACTGACTGGTTTTGGGCAGTGAAACCCTTTTTTTCTTACTATCTAATTGGATACAAGATGTTCAAAAAGGTTTTAAAAAACACCCGGAAAGGGGTAAAATATGTTTCATTTTTAAAAAACCCGAATATATGAATGCCTACTTTTTCCCAATTTAAAAAATATACTGTTTTAAAAAAAAAAACAAGGTAAACAGAAATAATGAGTAAATCAAGAATATTGTTGAAATGAAATTTAAAAAAAACAAATATTCAAGTATGATTTTACTAGGAGTTTGAAAACTAAAATGGTTTTGAAAAGGCCATATTTATGAGCGAAAAAAAAAAAAACACACCATAAAATTTTAATTAATATAATTTATAATTATTAGAAAACTATTTCCTTCCAGGGTAAAAAAATTTCCAAAAAAAAATTTTGTCAATTGTACTTTTACAGACTTATAATTTTAAAAGAAGAGATTTAATAAACTTAAAAAAAAAATTGTATACTTTCAAACAATTGAAATTCAGAGAAACTAAAGAAAAATCTTTATTTACTTGTATTTTTTTTGGGAATCAATCCCCTTGCAGATTTTGGAAACACCCAGAAAAATAGACAAAAATGACAAAAAAGGGATAAACTTAAAAGATTGCATCAGTTCAACACACATAGTACATTTGGAAAAAATTTTTTTAAAAAATTATACAGCATAATTATGTTCGGGAAAAGGGAAATTTTAATTTCAAGGGTCGCCACTTTCTTATGCCAAAAAATGTATATAAGGAATAGCTGAATTAATTATAAAAAACCCATCAATATAGTGGTGAAATTATGTTACTTAGTTTTTAAAAATTAACAAAAATATGTTAAAAACACGGAAAAAAAAATAAAAATTTTAAAATAAAATTTTTTAACTGAACCTGCGCTCGGTTTCATCGGGCATTTTGCAGTGCATAATTTGAATTTTTTACATTTTAAAGTATTTATCAAATGCCCTTTCCACATATTTTGTCAAAAAAACCAGAATAATCATAAATAAAACAATATATAATTTAAAAGAAGTACTTTTCCTACACCTGAAATTGAAAAAGCTATTCAAAAACAATTTTTTATTGATTTGTAATGTCTCAAAACCCAATTTAAAAATAAAAAGAAACCTTTCATTCAACAGCAGGAAAGAAAATGACATTTCTTCTTTCAAATGTATTTTAACAGACAAAATTTTTAAAAATAATTCACAAAAGGATTTTTTGTTTTCATTACACTCTAGTGTTCTCAGTTCTCTGAAGTGGTCAAATTCTTTTTCTCCTTCTTCCGTATATGACAAGGCATGAAAAATTATAAAAAATACTTCAAACCTCGGAAAAAATAAACGAGTTTTAAATTTGAAATAACACTAAATTGTTTCATCTGAAAAAAAAAGTAACCATAAATAAAATAAAACCAGAAGGTAAAAAAAAAGATTTGTTGTTGAAGTCCAAATTTTAAAAAGAAAAACGTATATTCAGCACAGACTATGTAAAATTCACAACTTGAGCTACACAGAATCTACTGCATACTATTTAAAAATAAAAAAAAAAAAAAAATTCGAAGGGGAAAAAAACATATTATATATATACCTGCCGAGTTAAATTCCTAAATTTAAATAAAAATTTCCCAATATAGTTTACAAATTTTTTTCAAATGAAAATATGAATGTGTGAGCTCTTTTTTTTAAAAAAACCTTTTTTTTAAAAAAGTTAAACATTTTTTAGGGGTTTCCAAAGTTTTAAAATGGGCCCCCAAATAAAAAGGGGTAGAAAAAAAACTTGGGTTAAAAATAAAAAAAATATAAAAATTTCCAACAAAATTTAATAACAAAAATTTTTACAAAAAAAAATTAAA
The DNA here is from genome assembly GCA_019973955.1 of Trichonephila inaurata madagascariensis. NCBI lineage: Eukaryota > Metazoa > Arthropoda > Arachnida > Araneae > Nephilidae > Trichonephila > Trichonephila inaurata. The sequence goes on from BMAV01015960.1 coordinate 250,049, forward strand.
AACTTTTTAAAAAAGAAAAAAATTAAATTTTAAAAACATTTTTCTTTAATTAAAATTTTAAAGTATTTACCTTTTAAAAATAAAATTAAAAATTTTTCAAAAAAATATTTTTAAATTTTTCCCTTTTTTAAAAAAAATAATTAAGGAAGGAATTTTCGACATCAAAAATTTGAAAAAAATCAAATTTTAAAAGTTTTGGCACAAAAAAAATAAAAAAAGTTTCCAAACTAAAAAATTTTTAAATACCAATTGATTAAAAATACCAATATGAAAAAAAAAATACACAAAAACAATGAAATAAAATAAATAAGACTTTCAATAGCCAAAACCCAAATTTGGCAGAAAATAAACAAAAAGTTTACAAAACTATATTTAATCAATCCAAAATTAATATTAAGAAAAAAATTTAAAAAAATTATAAAAAAATAAAAAAAAAAATTTTTTGCAAAAAAAGAAATGAGATCGGGAAAAAATTTATGATAAAATTTCCCAATTTGGGGAAAAAGGGCTTTATTTTAAAATTAATTTTCAAACGGGGGTTTTGGGAACCCCAATTTTAAAATTAATAAAATGGAGATTTAAAAAAAAAGGGACTTTATTAAATTTTACATTTTTAAGGTCTTAAAAAATGAAACTGAACCCCAGGAAAAATTTAATAGATAAAAACCCAATTTGGGTTTTTGCATTTCATTGGGTTTCTTTAAAACTTTAAAGGGATTAACACATTTTAAAATAACCGCTGGGGAAGCTCCCTTTCTATTAACCATTTGTATTGAGGGAAAAATGCCAAAAAAAAATTTCCAAAAATACAAAAAGAAAAGTTTTGAGTAAGCGAAGTTTATTAAAGCTTAAAAAGCTTTTTAAAAATATTAAAATAAATGGGGCTGGTTAATTTTGCTGCATCTTTTTGGGGGTTCCCCTGGGGAAAAAACCTTCTTTTCCGAATTTTTATTGAAATTAACGAAAAAAAGGGGAAAAAAGGGTACAAATTAGAAATATTTCCAAGCTGAAAAAAAGTGAAAAAAAAAACCCAAAAAAACTTTGTTAATTGTTTTTTAAAAATTATAGAATTTTCCTTTTTTGGAAAATAAAAAATACAAAAAGATTTTGAAAAATTTTACAATTCTTTTATCTAAAAAAAAGAATTTTAAAAATAAAATAATAATTTAGGAAAAAATACATTTTTTAAATAAAATTAAAAGTGTTTTCCCCAAAACCCCCTTTTTTATTAATGTTTTTCAAAATTTTAAAAGTAAAAAAGGGTTAAAAAGAACATTTCTTAAATTTTGAAAAAAAAAAGACATTTTTAAAAATAATGAAAAAAAATTAAAAACTTAAAAAAACTTTTATTAATCGCTTTAAAATTTCTCGCCAAAACTTTTTTCTACTTGCATAAATATAAAAAAAATGCTTCAAATAGCAATGAATCTATGATTGATTTTTAAATTTGTTAATACCTCAAATGTTCAACCTGAAATAAAGACCTTTCAAAAATAAAATCAAGCTGAAGGTAAGGAAAAAGGATTTCTTACTACAGTCCAAACTTAAAATAAAAATTACTATTCAACACTAGACTATGTAGGAATTCACCATTTGAGCTGCATACCACTTCCTGCAAAATAATTGATAGGCATGTTTAAGTATGGGGAATAATAACAAAATTTATATACTTGCTATGTGAAATTCCTGAATTTAATATGCAATTCCAGATATATATTAGAAACCTTCCTCTTTCAAGTGGGATGCATGAATATAAACCACCCTTTACAAACATTTTTTCCAAGTATGAAAATACGTTTAAGTATTTATAAGGAATTTTAACACGTGGTTATAACAGATTCATGAAATATAGTTCAAAACACTTCTACCTGAAGGAAGCAACACAAATTACACATTCTAACTTCTTGTACTGTTTTAGGAATACATATAGGCTTACAGATTTAGGACAAATCTAGAAAATACACACAGAAGGATTAAAAGAAGAGGGGAGACACTTTTCGAATACCTTCCTTCAATTCAATTAAACACGTTACATTTTAAAATTAATTATTCAACAATTTTAAGACATGATTATCTTGCGGTATTCTGCAAAGCACTATAGGTTTCCGATCTGGTCAGACGACTTTCTTGGGTCCACCATTTTAATTAGGGACCATTTAATTACTTTTAAAATGCTTGAAAATAGTGGTGAAATGATTGCTAAGGATTTTTAAAATTTTCATATATTGTATTCTGTAAACATACTTTTAGAAAATGGTTTAACAGAGATTTTTCAATGTATGGCAGAAAAAAGCATAAGCCCCTCATAAAAATATTGAATTAAACGTGCCAATCGTGATTTCATCGGTACTATTTTATTCATCAGCACTAAATATGAATATGATGCTACGCTTAGACAATGTTTACCAGATGCCCCTGTCCAAATATTTTATCTAATAAATAAGAATTATCTGAAATATGCAAATTTATAATTCAGGAGAAGTATATTTCAAGTCTAGTGGTTACGGTAATGATCTCGTGGCAGGCATGTCAACATTCAGTGCCACTGAACACACACTGGGAAGGTGGGCTGATGCATGTTAAACCTATTGTGGCTCAAAGTCACCTCGTTGGAGTGGTGTGGTAGTTTGGAGAGAGGGTGCCAGTTCAGGTGGCATCAGAGGTACAAAATAATGAGGAGAGCCTTTCGTTGCCCTTCTATGAATCACAGTTGTCTGATGTTTCAAATTATTTCCCGGCACCCACCCACCCTTCTGGATGCATATTCCACATATTTTAATTATGTATAATATAATTCAAAAATAATTCTGAAGTTATGTTAGACAATTTCAAATTTATAATACATTTTTTATTAAAAAAATGTCAACATCAAAAATAATCTCTCTGAAAAACCATTTAAGACAAAGGGCAAAACATAATTTCTTGATTACCACCAAATTTAAATTAAAAATTACTCTTCAATACAGGGCTGTGTAGTAAATCGCATTTCCTTCTACTTAATTCCTAATAAGGAATTTTTTAAATTTCTAAAATCGTTCAGCAAACTTATGTTAATTTAAAGGGGAAAAAAATATTTCACTCACTAGATGAAAGTTCCGAGTTACTTATGCAATTCCAGATGTATAAAAGCCGAAAACAACCAACTTCCAAGCACATCATTTCAACAGTAGCATTCTGTAAAACAAAATTTGTTAATTTCATTTAAGCCACATAATAAACAAGAATTATAATAAATATGTCAGTTCATATATTAGATTCAAAACACTTGCATCTGAGGAAAGCTATACAACAAAAAAATGCTTTCTATTTACTGCAATGTTTCAGGAAAAACAAACTTACACATTTAGGCCAAGTACTGAAGGTTGGAAAAATTTTTTCATTTTAAAACGGGGGATAAGATTATCAATATCTTGGTTTGGCTGTTATGTAATCAATTAAATACATTTTTTTTTTCAAATTAAAATAAAAAAAGGATTATACTTTTAGTATTCTACGATGACTGACTGGTTTTTCGGGCAGTGAAATCCTTTTTCTTACTATCTAATTCGTATACAAGATGTTTCAACAACGGTTTGATTAAAGCACTTCAACGGAGTGGTGAAAATATGTTATTCAGTTTTAAAATCCGAATATATGAATGCCTACATTTTCTCAATTAAAAAATATACTCGCTTAAATAAAAAACAAGGTAAACAGAAATAATGAGTAAATCAAGAATATTGTTGAAGATGAAATTTGAAAAAAAAAAAAACTAATATTCAGAGTATCACAGATTTTACTAAGGATGTTTGTGAAATTCTAAAATGGTTTTGCAAAGGCCATATTTATGCATGCCGGGAAAATATTAAATAAGCACACCATAAAAATTCTTAATTCAATATGCAATTTCGCATAATTATTAGTAAACTATTTCCTTCCAGGGTAAATAAAAACAGCCCATTCTCCAAAAAAAAATTTTGTCAATTGTACTTTTACTACGCACTTATAATTTTAAAAAGAAGAGATTTAATAAACTTATTAATAAAAAAAAATTAAAAGAAATATACTTTCAAACAATTGTAATTCAGAGAAACTAAAGAAAAAAAATGCATTCTATTTACTTGTATTGTTTTGGGAATCAATACACAAGCTTGCAGACTTTGGAAACATCCAGAAAAGATAGACAGAATAATGACACAAAAAAGAGGGATAAACTTGAAATAGATTGCATCAGTTCAACTACACATAGTACATTTCGGAATAAATTTTTTAAAAAATTATACAGCATAATTATGTTCTGGTAAAGTGCAATGCATTTTAAGTTTCTGACGTGGTCAAGCCACTTTCTTATGCTCAGAATGTATATAAGGAATAGCTGAATTAATTATAAAAATCCATCAATATAGTGGTGAAATTATGTTACTTAGTATTTAAAAATTAACAAAGATATGTTAAAACACGGGAGAAAAAATATAAATTCTAAATAAAAAGTTTTTAACTGAACCTGCGACTCATGGTTTCATCAGCAGCATTTTTGCAGTGCATAATTTGAATACTATATTACATTTAAAGTATTTATCAAATGCCCTTTCCACATATTTTGTCTAAAAAACCAGAATAATCATAAATATAACAATATATAATTTCAAAGAAGTACTTTTCCCTACACCTGAAATTGAGGAAAGCTATTCAAAAAACAACTTTTATTGATTTGTAATGTCTCAAGAGCACGAATTTAGAAGTCAAAGAGAACCTTTCATTCAACAGCAGGAAAGAAACATGACATTTCTTCTTTCAAATGTATTTTAACAGACAAAATTTTTAAAATAATTCACAAAAAGGATTATATGTTTTCATTACACTCTAGTGTCTCTCAGTTCTCTCTGAAGTGGTCAAATTACTTTTTCTCCTTCTTCCGTATATGTATTCAAGGCATGTAAATTATAAAAAAAATACTTCAAACCTGCAGTGAATGTACGATACTGAGTTTTAAATTTTGAAATTAATAACACTCAAATTGTTTCATCTGAAATAAAAGTAATCCATAAATAAAATCAACCAGAAGGTAAGAAAAAAAGATTTGTTGTTGAAGTCCAAATTTTAAAAAAGAAAAAACTGTACTATTCAGCACTAGACTATGTAAAAATTCACAACTTGAGCTACACAGAATCTACTGCATACTATTTAAAATGATAAAAAAAAAAAAAAGAAAAATTGCAAGGGGAATAAAACATATTATATATATACCTGCCGAGTTAAATTCCTCAATTCAATATGAAATTCCAGATATAGTTTACAAACTTTTTCAAATGAGAAATATGAATGTGTGTGAGCCGTTCTTTAAAAACGTCTTTTCAAGTATGAAAACATTTTTATGTATCAAAAAAGAATTTTAATATGTCAATATAATAGATCAGTGGTCTTCAAACTGTGTTCTATAGAATACTGGAGTTCCACAATGCATAACCCAGGGCTCCCACGAAGAAAAAACATTGAAGGTAATAATAGAAAAAAAAGAGTATGCAAAATTAAATCATTCTCTATTAAATTTTAATAATCACAAGTATCTTACACTTTTAAAAATAATTGTAAAACATTTTTTAACTATATAGTAAAATAAATTAATATTAAAACATTGTTTCTTTAATATACTACCTATTAGAATGTGAATTTCCTATTGTTTACTATCCCGGGTTCCACAAAATATTTTTGTACTCATAAGTAAAATGTTTTGCACAAAAAACTACATAGTTTTCTACTGGGATAGGTATCTTATCCACATTTGTAGTAAAAAATACCAATAATGAAGGAGAACGAACAATTTGTCGACGCATCAAGAGATTCGACGATAAAATCTAAATTTAAGCAGCTTCCAAATTAAGGCTGACAATTCACGTAAAATACACAAAAGTTCTAACACAACTATAAACATTTTAATGCCATTCTCAATACTGCACTTAAGTGAGAAATATTTCTCAATGCAGGTGACTAAAAAAAAATACACATAAAAACAAATGCAGAATAGAAATGAGAATACAGATCATTTCAATAGACCTAAAACTCCACAGTTTGTGCAAGAAAATGCAAATACATATCAAAGTTACTACATACTAGGTATGTGTAGATCAATCACAAATTAATATTATTAATGAGTAAGTAATATTAAAGAATGAAATTATAATCATTTAATAATAAATACAATACTTTTTTTAATTGTCTTAAAATAATTGTAACATGTAGATCAGGTATAAATATTATTTTAAGATATAATCTTCTAATTGTGTGTGCATGCAATTGGTTTCCTTGGGTGAGTTTGTGAGTGGATATTAATGTCACACTGTTCAGCTACACCGGGGCTTTTGGCAGCGGACCTCCTAATTTTGAACCATGGTCAAGTGAGGAGGACGACACCTGGGCCAGCACCCCTCCTCCTAAATACCACACCAACGGGAGGACGTTTGAGCTCGCGACAGATTTAAGGTGCATCGCTCCCCTACACAGCGTGTCTTTAGTGGTACTGGACTCGAACTCGTGACATGCCAGCCCCGATAAGGTGCCTTGACCACTAGACTACCGCGGCCAATTGGTTTCCTCGGAAACACCTTACAGTTCCAGGCGTTCATTGAAATGAAACGGTTTGAAGGCCGATGTAACACATTATTGAAATATATTTCCAAGCTGAGGGAAGCTACACAGATTACTCATTCAATCCATTTGTATTGATTTTGGGAATATATATAGACTTACAGATATAGGATAAATCCAGAAAATACAAAAAGAATAATTGTGTAAAAAATAGAGATAAGCTTGGAATGTCTTGATTCAATGCAATTAAAAATAGCATATTTTAAAAATAATTATAAATAATTTATGGGGCATGGTTAACTTATTGTTCTGTGCAATGCATTATGGGTGTCTGGTGCGGTCAACAAAACTTTCTTTTATCCGAATGTTTATTACAGAACACTTAATCTGTTACAAAAGGCTTGAGAAAAGTGGTGACATTACGTTACAGAGTTTGAAATATTTACTGAAGACATGTTGAAATAAGTGAGAAAAAAATATAAACCCTTGATTAAAACTTTCGAATTGAATCTGTCATTTAAAATGTCATCAGCAACTTTCTCTTTTCCTGTGCATAATATATAAATGCTGCAATACATTAAAAGATTTTGTCAAATGCCTTTCACATATACTTTATCTAAAACAGCAGAATTATCATAAATATGAAAATATATAATTCAGAGGAAATACATTTCACTTCACCTCAAATTAAAGTAAGCTATTCCCCAGAAACCCCATTTATTTATTAATTTGTAATGTTTCAAGAATTCTTAAAGATAAAAATTTAGGAGGGATTCAAACAGAACATTTCATTAAATAGAAAAGGAAAAGAAACTGAATTTCTTATTCAAATATAATTAAGCAAATAAGACTCTAAAATCATTCAAGAGAAGGATTATATCTTTTCATTACACTCTGCTGTCTAACAATTCTCTGCTGTACTCAAATTACTTTTCCTACTTCTACTGAATAGGCGATTAAATTATAAATAAAATGCTTCAAAATAGCAATGAATCTATGATACTGAGTTTTAAATTTTGAAATTAATAACACTCAAATTGTTCAACCTGAAATAAAGACCTTTCAAAAATAAAATCAAGCTGAAGGTAAGGAAAAAGGATTTCTTACTACAGTCCAAACTTAAAATAAAAATTACTATTCAACACTAGACTATGTAGGAATTCACCATTTGAGCTGCATACCACTTCCTGCAAAATAATTGATAGGCATGTTTAAGTATGGGGAATAATAACAAAATTTATATACTTGCTATGTGAAATTCCTGAATTTAATATGCAATTCCAGATATATATTAGAAACCTTCCTCTTTCAAGTGGGATGCATGAATATAAACCACCCTTTACAAACATTTTTTCCAAGTATGAAAATACGTTTAAGTATTTATAAGGAATTTTAACACGTGGTTATAACAGATTCATGAAATATAGTTCAAAACACTTCTACCTGAAGGAAGCAACACAAATTACACATTCTAACTTCTTGTACTGTTTTAGGAATACATATAGGCTTACAGATTTAGGACAAATCTAGAAAATACACACAGAAGGATTAAAAGAAGAGGGGAGACACTTTTCGAATACCTTCCTTCAATTCAATTAAACACGTTACATCTTAAAATTAATTATTCAACAATTTTAAGACATGATTATCTTGCGGTATTCTGCAAAGCACTATAGGTTTCCGATCTGGTCAGACGACTTTCTTGGGTCCACCATTTTAATTAGGGACCATTTAATTACTTTTAAAATGCTTGAAAATAGTGGTGAAATGATTGCTAAGGATTTTTAAAATTTTCATATATTGTATTCTGTAAACATACTTTTAGAAAATGGTTTAACAGAGATTTTTCAATGTATGGCAGAAAAAAGCATAAGCCCCTCATAAAAATATTGAATTAAACGTGCCAATCGTGATTTCATCGGTACTATTTTATTCATCAGCACTAAATATGAATATGATGCTACGCTTAGACAATGTTTACCAGATGCCCCTGTCCAAATATTTTATCTAATAAATTTTTATCATTTAAAATATGAGTTTCTTTTGATGGCATTACTGTTCTTTCCTGTATTATCATTAAACAACAGCAGATGAATTCTTTTTACATGTCCACTTCTGAGCTTTTGCCAAGCACTCTCAGATGTAATGTTATTTTTTTCTTTTATTAAGTGTGTTTTCAAATATTTATAGTTGCAGAATAATTTCTTTGTTACAAAGTTTTCAAAAAAATATAATCACATCAAATCTATTAAAGTGAAATTATTATTAAACTTTTTTCCACACTCTTGATGAGGTTCACCCCTAGTAACACATTATCAAGAAAAATATATGTTTATATTTCCCGGTTACCCTGTAGAAGTATAAATAACATGGAATTTTTTACAACAGATAAAATCTGAGATAAATTTCCATGATATTATGTGTCATTGTTCTTTTTCATCATCTAATACATACTAATTTACAGATGTATTTCTTAAAATATTCTTTCTTCAACTTATGTTCCCTTTCTAATAATGTAATAGTTTTAATTATATTGTAATATATCGATGTAGATTTATGGTTGAGATCTAAATTGCTTTAATTTGTAATATAAGATTAGATGGATTCTTCTTATTATTTTAATGATACTTCCTTCTCCACAATATTTAGTTGTTGTGAATATATTATATGAATTTTAAAAATAAACTATTTTAACATGCTTGTCATATAAAGTATTCTTCTGTAATGAGGCTAGCTTTGTGTGTCCCTCATCCCACAAGAGTATTATCTTTTCAATTATGGCTTGAATTGCTCTATATAAGTTAGTCGGATACCTTTTTTTTGTCACACCTAAACGCCACCAGATATGCATTAAATTTTAACTGCCGAAAAATTGTTGTCAGTGAAACTTAATATGGAGTTTTTATATCACTTATATTTATGTGTGTTGTACTTAACTCATAAGCAAATGGGTTTATCTTTTGCAAGGGGATACATTTTTGAATTTGTGGGGGGGAATTTTTTTTAAAGTCTTTTTTATTTTTCTTTCAATCTTATCAGATTTATAAATGATATATTTTGTAAATGTTTTGCATGCATAATTCCTTTTCTTAATCTGAGTTTCTTTGCTGTTTCATTTTGTTATCATAAAATTAATTTAATTGTTATACTTGAATTTTCTTATATTATTTTTCCAAAACAGCATTTTCAGTCAGATTTTTTTTTTATTATAGTTCTTCACTGTGTGGTATTGAAAATATAAGGTATTAGCATTAATTTATTTTAGTGATAACTGAGTAAAGCAATGTTGTTTTTATCGTATTTTTTCCCTTCATATGTTTTTATCAGTATAATTATATTATGGGGAATTTAACTCATTTTTTTCTTCAAATTTAGAATATATTCTTGTACAATTTAATATGTTAAAAAAGTTAATATAATTGAGAGGCATTATTTAAATAATGTACATTTTCCTTAACGGTAGTATATATATATATATATATTATAGAATTTAATTTAAGCATAATATAATTGATTTTTCATTAATAATATACTTTTTAATTAATCCTTCAGATAGTATTTTTTCTTTGCTTCTTCTATAACGAGGATAGTATTTTATTCCATGTCCTACAAAAGTACTATATCTTCAGTTTTGGGTTTTATTGTTTTCATTATAAGATGGTGAGATACCTGATTCTCACCCTGTTTCTTAGAACCCATTAAAATTTGCATTAAAACATAGTTAATGAGAAACCCATTTAATTCTTATACCATTAAGATTTATGTTGTACTTAAATTACAACAGAAATTTCTTTCCATATGATAGGATATTTTATACAAATTGTAGGAGCATGTAATTCTACAGCCATATTCTGTTGTTTTTGGTAACGGTAACGGTTATACATTTACGTGTAACCTTAGAGAAAGCTCTATTATCCACTCATCATAATAAATTGAACAGAGAACAATTTGTTGAAGTTACATATAAAAATAAAAAGCAGTCCACATTAAATGCAGCGCAGTAACGCTGGTGGAGGGGTGGATGGAAACCACTCTCCCAGTTGATTTAGTTTCTGTTTCCTTTTCATAGGAAAACGAAGAGAAAATGACGTCACATCTTCACGACAGCAAAGCCCGTCTTTCAACCGTCTGCCGCATCTTGACGGAACGAGGAGAGAAGGGATTTATTTTTTTAATAACAAGGATTAAGAGAATAATATTTTTAAGTCCATTACACGCTATCTCTAAGATAACTACGTGCGGTTATTGAAAGGAAGTTTTAAATAACCACTTGGAAGAAAAAGTAAGAAAAGGTAGAGGAGTTTGAAGTAAGATCATGAGGGGTGAAGTTGCCACACTAACCGCGATCAAAAACTTGCATGGCGCGGGGGAGGGGAATAATTAGAGTGAGTGAAGTCTTTCAAAAGAAGTCAACTAGTATAACAATAAAGCTCATATCTTTTTAATTCGTATCAAGACATTCTCATCCTTTTCAGAGCTGGGAAGTGTTGATACAGTGATTAGAACTGCTCTAGGTCTCTTAGAAGAGCTAGGAATAGGAATAAAGTAGCGGGATTTCCCTGATAGATTCATTTGAAATCTGTGGTAACGGTTGAAGAAATTTTCTGATTGTTTTTGATGAAATCAAGAAGCGGGAGAAAATTAAGATCTTTATGCAAGACTTCATTCCTGACAAACCAAGGTGCGTTTGCTGCTCTACGCAGTTGAATGTTTTGAAAAGTGTGCAATCTTTTCAATTGAGTAACTACGCCCCTGCCCAGATGGAGAGGCTACAACATGATGGGGCGAAGAATGGCTTTGTATAATAGAACCTTGTGCCTTAATGCGAACTTGCTCCTAGGAGAAATCAAGCGATTTAGAGTGTTTCTCATTCCAGCCGCTTTTGGTGGTGGCGGATGTGTTTAGCAAAAGTTTAATTTAGTATCAAGTATTAAACCTAGGTACTTATATTCAGTAACCCAGGGGATAGGCTGATTAAAAATGTTGACATGCGAAGGTTTCCGTGCACGCTGTCTAGTAAAGAGGAGGCATGCGGCTTTTAGATGCATTAACCTTTATTTTCCAGTCGTTAAGCCAGGTTTCGAGTCGAATGACATAATTTTCTGTTTTGTTTTTTTTTGCATCTTTTAACGTGCTTAGAAAGTATATATTTTGTACGTATAACTTCTGGATTTCTTCTGAATTTTTGTAATTTTTCGCTATTGCCTAATTTGAATGAAATGTGCTTGGAAAGTGGCTTAGTCTGTGAAATGGTTTTTCTATTTATTATTTGACAGTTCTGTCTACACCTAATTTGAGCTAGATTCCTTCCTGTATGTAGTTTTGCATTGGAATGATTTTATCACTTTAATATGTCTTGAAATTCATCACTATGAACATATTGTAGAAAAAATAATTATTTTACCTATATAAATTTGAAGGGGAAAATTTACTTTTTTAAATTTTAATTCGAATATATTTGTATCCAAAATCACTATAGCAATATTTCTTTTTAG
>BMAV01015961.1:0-24173 GCA_019973955.1 Trichonephila inaurata madagascariensis
AAAAGAAGAGGGGCTTTGACAACGGATCTCGTAATTTTGAACAAAGGTCAAGTTTGTGACTCTTCAGTCGCGGATTTGGATGGATTTTAATAAAGAAGAGTCGACCAGCGATTTTTTTAAGTCCCGGTAGTGAGCCGAGCAGGTGCTTGTGAATAATGTTTTACATACTTGCATTTCAGACACTAATAGTTGTGCCTGAGTGCCGTAGAAAGTGCGGAGGCCTTATGAGATTTACTCAGCAAATTTGAGTACTGCATCCTGTATTTCAAGGATTGTTTTTCGACAATAAATTTCCATCGCTCCTGGAAAACTGTCTTGCTCTTTGTCACTGATTACATAAAATTTCGTATCCCGATCTATGTAACAATATAAGTGACGTTTTTGACATTTAAATTAGAAGGACTGTTATTAGTAGCCCATTTTACTGTATAATTTAACGTTCATTTGACAACATTTCAAAATTCAACGGAATAAGATAAAATTATAATTCTGATTGTACTTGACATATTAAATATAAAAAACGTTAAAAAGTGAATAGATAATTTAGATATTTTTTACCGAAGAAGTATGCACTTGATATGTGTGGTTGTTGTTATTTCTAATGCCACCTGTCTGACGTAGTCAGATCGAGGCTCACGAAATTCATCGTGGCAAGGGGCTAGAAGCACGCCTGTCGTTAGCCTTGAGCACCATACAGTTGACAGTACGAATTAGCTCGGCGAAATTCCCCAAAGGGACGATAGATGGCGACACCACCTATCTCCAGCTCCACAATTTTGGCATGGAACTGAAGGGGAGGGAAATATTCCTCAGTCCCCTGCACTCGTGATTCAGTCCACAAGACTTTCGAACCCACTGATTTAACGAGCACGTACTCAGTGTGTACTCGGAGGGTATTTGGTGGCATCGTTCATCGAACCCAGGCCTTCCGGCCTGGAGTCCGATGCTCTAACCACTAGGCTACCCACGGACACTTGATACGTAAATCATAAAAACTTCTACATTATTCCGGAGCTTTGAGCATCGACAGGTCAAATGTGAATCAGCCTTTCTACATAGGAGGTCTTTATTTAGCACTAAGATTAGAATCCACAACTTGATGGAAACACCACTGACGATGAGTGAGTGTTCATTAACGTCGCAATATAAAGCAACCTGATGGTTATTGGCGACAAACCTCATACTTTGAGCTATGGTCAATTGACGAGGAAAACACTTGAAGTGACATCCACTATCCAAACTAAAATACCAGGCCTACGGGAGGACTTCGAGCCTCACAAGATTTAACGTTGATCAGTCTCTCAACACGGTGGGTCTTCATGACACTCCAGCCACGAAAATGACCACTAAAACTTTTACGGGCTCTCACGCTTCCAGCGGTGTGTACATGACCAAGACTACTGGACTATTTCCGCCCCCAAATCATGTGAGTGAGTGAGTGAATATTGACGTCGCACTGTTCAGCGACACGAGGGCTTTTTGGCGACGGACTACGTAATTTTGAATTATGGTCAAGGGACGTGCTTGACACCTGAGCTGGCACCCCCCTCTCCTAACCCCAAATCGTGTCAAGGAACTCGTACAAATAAAAGGAAAGATAATAAGACACATGGTCAGTGGGCGTACACAGGAATTTTTCAAGGGGGAGGGTCCAGGGTCGAAAGCCCACCATTCTCGTATCATACCCCAATACACCACTAAGCATGTTCCTTCAATTTTGTCGATTTTCGAGAATAAAAAACAGTAAAAAATAAATTATTGAATGAATAATTAGCATTAAGTAATAAAATTAATCATTAATAACACATAACAAAACTTAACGTACTCTATACATAAGATTATAATCCACATTAAAAAAAAAAAATTTAGGCAATAGTGGGGGAGGTCCGGACCTGGGAACTCCCTTGTGTGTGCAGCTGCACATAATTAGAAATTAAATCAAATCAGCATATTAATCAAATATTGATTATGTATTGTGAATGCAATTTTTAAACTTTTGAGAAATTTCTAATGAATCTAATTTTAAATTATATTTATATTCTTTCGTTCCACCAAAACACGAAAGAAAGAAAAAAAAATTTTTTTGTACAGTAATTTTTCGTGTTTCTTAAGCAGTTATTTGAATTAATTTAAAATTACATCAATTATTCCACGGCTGCTGAATCAAATTATTTAAAAAAGTGCATACTATAGTCATCGTTACCATGCTATAGGTAATCATTTTTTCAGTTACATAATTTTTAACTCTTCAAACTTTTATCATAGATGTAAAACATTCCCCTTGAGTGCATCCGCTTATTTTTCATTTAATAAAAATAAAAATGTCCCCTTTCCAGACTCATTTTTAAAAATTTTTTTATTTCAAATAGTTAAGAAACTCGACAAATAGTGTCAAGAAACCATCCAAAAAAACAAGCAAAAATACATGTGTGATATTTTAGATTCTTTGAAAAACTTTTAAGAAACCAGACAGGGAACAAAAAAGAACTTGAGAACGTTCCCATTGCAGCTCGAAAGAAGAAACACAAATCAAAAAGTACAGTTGGACTTGTGTGTCTTTTAATTATCAGATATATATCTGGCATTTTAAAGTCGGAGGAATTGAAGATGTCATTTCAGGGTGAAAAGGTTTAAGTTGACTTAAAGCTGGTTTATACTAGTCACAAACTGTTCGATAGTAAACATTAAAAATAGTAGACTTTTGCCCAAAGTAAACTTCATGCGAGAGAGAAAGACGTGCAAAAAATAAATAAAAATTTTAACTTGTTTCTTTCACATGTTCTAAGGCAATATTTTTTAACACTAGAGCGTCCGGGATTTCGATTACTCTTAAACGTCCACCGGTATCGTTTCAACACCCAGCGATATAAAATATTTAAAATACAGTAAGACCCCTCTTAACGCTGTTTCGGTTTAACGCTCTTTTATTTGAATTGTGCAATTCCCCGAAATTACACACAGCGGTAGACTTCCCGATATCCGAAGTAGTTTATCTGTGTTTCTTCTTTCCAGCAGTCTTATAAGAACGTATTTTTATCGTTTCGAACATTTGTTAACGTTATTGTAAGTATAAATTTATGTAATATAACGATTGCTATAGTGACAAACATTATAATTTTTAGTTTTTATCATGGGTGATATTAAAAAAACACGAAAATAAAGCAGCAAGAAAAAGCAGGAGAAAATTTTGACAGGAGTTCAAAGGCAAGAGGGGCGTTATGGATGCCTCCACTTACCAACAACTTCTTACAAAGCGCAAAAGGAAAACGCAAATTACATTAGATGCCTTCTTGATAAAAAGGTAGAAAATTGGAAATACAGAAGATACTGTATGATCTGAAATGTAAACATACTTACTTAGAATTTTATTTATTTTTATACGTATATTCATTTATTATGTTTCTATATTTGTAAGAAATACATTTTTGTTTCATTGTTATAAAACACATAATTAATAAATTACATGATAAAGTACTTCGCCGATTTTCTACCAATCTTCCTCTAACCCCATTATTTATACATGATGAGATAATCTGTTTCATATTACGCTCTACTTTGATGGAACGTATACCCCGCGTTAAGCTGGGTCTTACTGTAATTGTAATAACTAAATAATTGCAGTACTGCAGTTCAGTAGGGTTTAGTTTTAAGACTTTTTAATATCATTCCGTGCAATTGTCATATATTATGACCTTTTATATCATGAAAAACCGACGTTGACATTATGTTTCGCGAATCTTGTTGGATCACTGCTTTGTCGCAAAATACCCTAAATGTGCCAGGAACATTACTTTTATGCTCTATCCGTGCTGGGCCACCCCTAGCCGCATATATATCAGGATTTACTGGAATATTATCAATTTCTTCTGCACTTTCTTCAGATTCTTCGTAGTCAATTTCACTCAAACTTTAATCTTCATCGGAATCTAAATTAGAACAAGACAGCTCACCCACACACACCCACACACCACCTTCCGATTCATTCCACAGAAAAGCTCTCACAACAAATTAGTAATTTCATCAGGGCTTTGACCTTTACTATGAGTCATCGTTTCAGGGTGTCTGCTCTGAAAAAGGTACGAAAATCGAATAAATTTTTTTCTTTACGAGTAGATAAGCAAATACTGTGTAACGAAACACTTAGACTCAGCGATTTTAGAATAACTAACTCATTTCCACTGTGAACCCAATAAAATTACATTCAACGTCAAATAAATAAGCGATATTACTTACCGGAGTTTGTTTTACTAATGGTATCTACTTAGTGAACTATCTATCACTGAATGATAGCTATTTATATTGGTAAATTACCTTGGTGTCGAAACGAGACCATTGGACGTTCAAGGTATATTTAATTGTAAAATCTCTCCGAATTAACCTAGAACCACAAAACTTTTTCTGTGTAATCACCATGGAAAAATGATTAAAAGTGAAGAAAAATTTTCAAATTCCCTGAAAATTTGCGTAAAGGAGAGCAAACTGAACAGGTCCGCCAGGTCCACCAGCCGCTTAATTCGCCTCTATTCATACTCATTTCTCGACTTGTAAAACTGTAATTTATATGTACTATTTTTTTCAATACAACCCTTTAAGACCCAACCCGCACGATCGTGCTGGTTAGATATTCTTATACTTTTTTGCTTCTGGAATAGTCGTATGTAAGAAAATCGCTAATCAAACGATTGAGAAAGTTTGCAGAAAGTGTGAAGTGTCACTTTTTATCAACAGACGATGGTTGTGGTCCATGTTTTATTTTTAGCTGGCAAATCTAGCTTTGTTTTCAAATACCCCGAAAACACGTTTTTTTTAATCTGTTGTAAAAAGGTAATTATCAATATATTTCTAATTGCTTGGATACAAATTTTTGTATTAATGTTTAAATAATTGTAAAATAGAAAATAAATTTATTATACTCTATTAATGTTGCTTGTAGAACTCGGGATTTCGTTACCCGCATGATCGTGCGGGTTGGGCGTTACTAGAGTCACTGCAGCTGTAAAGGTAAGTATTTACCAAGCAAGTTTTCTTTTCTGTTTCAATAATTTTGATGAAAGCCTACATAAAAATAAAATATATAATTATAGAATTAATACCAAATTTCCTTAGGGGTCGCAATGGATGAGCCCCTTTTTTTCTTTCTCTCTTTTTTTGCAATTAATTTTCTTTTTCATACATTTGTTGAGGAGTATGGCATTTTTATCGTCTCCACAGATATCTGCAACCATATCTCTTCACCCCCCCGAAAAAAATCTGGGTTTTACCGGTGGGAGTTAGTATGGTGTGGTTTAAATATGCATATATTTTTAAATAATAAAATTTTTTGATACATTTTACTATTTTTCATAGAATATTGCGATAACTTTTAACCAAAAACTTTTTCAGGAGTCTAAAAGGAGAAGAATTCTCAAGGAAGAAAATTTTCAATTGATGAATAAATCAGATTGAACTTATATCAGAACATAGTGATCTCTAGAATGATGAAAATGCTGCGGACAAAACATATGAATCGCGTATACTGGAAGGATAATCAAGTCCATATGAGAGCGATGAAGAAACACATGGGAATGCTTGAAATGGAAAGACAATTTTCGATCATTCTTTAAGTTAGAGATAGTTGAAGCGTTATCAGCCTCTCCACTTACTAACAAAAGTATTTTAACTGATGATGAAGATAACGGTGTTGTAATTCCACTCGCAAAAATCGAAGAGTTATAATCCACTTGCTACACATGTCATGGCTTTTATATTGACCATTCCAGGATAAAAGGCTTGACATGTATAGCCATTTTTGATGTGTTATAATTTAAGTCGTAAGTGCAGATTTCCCAAAAATAAAAGAAGCGAAAAACATGGTTGAAAATGCAATGGTTATTTATACAAGTCAAAAACAAAAAAAGATTTTTAAGTAAATAAATAATGAATTAATAAAAGAGTTAATTATACATCAATATTTTCCTTATTTGTAACAATTTTAGTTGAATTAAAATTGTTTCTTCTATCAACTTAGAGCTAAAAATGTATTACTCGTAAAATTTCACAGGTGACCTGTTTCACAGATAGCGCCCAACCCACACGATCGTGCTGGTACCGTCTACGTCCCAGGAGGAGGGCGAGAATTTTTATATTATTTTTTCCAATGTCATTGGGGTCCATATAGTATTAATAACCAGACGAATTTAATATTTGAAGATAAATTAATTCGGGTCTTGAAGGGCTAAAGGGCACCAACAATAAGCCCTTTTTCAAATGGTGAAATATGTGTGTGTCGTTTTCCCATTTTACTTCATTCATAGTGATAAGCACTTTTCAGCTTACTTATACTAGCATTCTAACCCGTGTATTCTACGGCATTGAAAAAAAAAGCATACTTCATCTCTAACGCGCATTCAAATGCAAATCTCAAAGGTTTCTAATTCATTGACCAGTGTGTGTATATTTACGACAATGTATGAAATTAGGAAAGAATCTAAAGTAAAACACATTTACCACGAATAATCCGGCGTATAACGCACACTTTTAACACAAAAAATGTGATCGAAATTTACGGGTGTGTGTCATACGCTGGATATAAAAATGAGAGCTTTTAAAAAGAATGTGTGGATAAGTATTACATAAAAATATCTACATATGCATTTTTCCTCGGGTGTGTGCGTTATGCCACTGATTTCATCAGATATTTCATCCACATTTTAATACTATATCAAATAAGGAATTTCAGTCATAACAGCTTTGTTAATGTACTTAATTTTTATTTGCTTTCATTAATATTCAACCATTAGTTTTCCATAATTAAGTTTTAAAATTTTCTTCTGTACACACATCAAAACATTATGCCACGACATACAAGATCAAGAACTATCGAATTAATATTTAAAACTTTATTATTTACTCAACTATTATTACACGGCGCTTTAAATATTTTTCTATATATATTAAAAAATTATAACTACTACAAAAATATCTCATATTATCTTAAAAAGTAGTGTGAAAATTAAAAAAGCAGCTCTAAAAAAAGGAGACAGAAAAATGTTATTAACAATATATTTATAATTTTTCATCATGGAAAAGTGAAATATAAGATATATCTTTAGAATCGATTTGTTTGAACACACGCACACACGCACACACACACACACACACACACACACACACACACACACACACACACACACACACACACACACACACACACACACACACACACACACCCCACAACACACACACACACACACACACACACACACACACACACACACACACACACACACACACACACACACACACACACACACACACACACAACCACACACACACACACACACACACACACACACAAGGAAAAATTTATGCATAATTATTTACTATCCATATTCACCTGGAATTCTATGCTAAAACAGTATATAATAAGTTAGAAATAGTAAGAGCTTTGTGTGAATAACAATGATGGATGTAAACAATGACGATGTGTATAAATGAATTAAATAATTCACAAAAAATTAATTAACATTTTACTTTTTTTCAATTAATTAATAAATAAAAGATATCTTTTTATAATCGGTTTGTATTAAAAAATAACTGCCCGCAAATGTTAGTAGAAAGAAAAATGCATTATATATTGATTATTATACGTACAATTATTATTCATTACAGTAAACAGGAAAATGTAACATCACAGTGAATGCGTTCAATGTGTGTAAATGAATAAAATAATTCATCTGGTTCAAATTTGTAAAGTAAACTCAGAATGAATTAATTAGCATTTTACTTTTTTCAATTAATTTAGTTCCGTCTTTTACAAATAACTTCCTGGAAGCCCGCTTTCATTAAAGTATCGGTGATCTCAAAGTGTACTTAACACGAACTCTTAATCACTAGCCATCAAAGATGCAGTCTTAATGGGCGAGTTGGTTACAAGAACAGAGTAATGGATAGAATAGTCATTATCATCAGAGACTCATTAGAAGACATCAAGTTACATTTTCTAGTTGATGCATGTAAGAAATAATTGCTAAAGAAAACTGTAGGGTCCTAGTGTGTTTCGTGGATTATCTAGAAAATAGTCTCTACATTTTGGATACCAAACTCTATGAGACAGATTAAGAACGAAGTATATAATCCTTTTTACTTAATCAAATTATGATAGAGTGAGAGTTATATTATCGTTTCACAATAATGTAATATAAGGGCTGTTGCCAAATGAATTCTTAACTTGGAACCACGATAAAGTGATGAAAACGATACCCGAGCTCTCATTCCATCTCCAAACTTCCACACCACACCAATGAAAGGACTTGAGCCTCAAAAGATTTAACGTGTATCAGACCTTCTAAACATCGATTCTTTAGTAACACTGGGCTCGACCTCATGACACGCCTGCCACGAGTCCGTAGACTATCACGGCCACAAATCATTGTTGGAGAGATATAATATGATTAAAAATCTCTTTTTTTAGTGCATTGATTTAAATGCAACCAAAAAAAGAAAAGATATCTGTGAAGTTATATGACGAATTTTGAGTAAAGAATACTGAAAATACTATAAATAATTCATATCTGGATATGCAATACGTTAATATTACTTTCTGTTGTATTTATGTTATGTTAAAATTGTAATATTCGCAAGCATCACTGTTCCTTACATTATAATGGCGATTCAATGGAAACTGGGCGAAATCTTGCCTACAGAGCCAAGTTGGCATAATTTTTGGTGACCATGTAGGCGACTGTTTTTGGTGAGTCCGTGACCCTCTGGATTACTCTGGCTATTATTAGAGAAATATACTAATATCACGATCTGTGACTCAAGAGGATTTTTCTCGAAAGATCCGTGAGGCTTATAAATAGGAGTTTCTCACCGAAACTAAATTAGTCTTGTTTTGAGAGTTGGAGTGGTACTGATTTGACCGGGAAGATTCGACCAGGGGTTAGTTATTACTTCGGCTGTTGTGTAGGATGAACGAGTGCTTGAAAAATTTTTAAACATACTTGTATTTTAAGCACTAATTATTGTGTCTGAGCGCCGTGGAAACTGTGAAGCCCTAATGAGATTTATTAAGCAAATTTGAGTACTGTGTCCTGTATTTCAAGGATTGTTTTTTCGAGAATAAATTTACAACGCTCCTGAAGAACTGTCTCGTTATTTACGACTGGTTTCAATAAAATCTTCCAAATCCGATTTATGTAACAATATTTTTTCTCCGACTTCAGAAAATATTTTATGTTTATTTTAATGATGAATTTGGGGATATTCGGATCTTTATAAGAAATAAATGTTTAAAAAGTATTGTTAAAATTTTCACCCTCCTACACTCGAATACACACAATTCCTGAGAAGCATGAATTATCTTTATTTATTATTTTCTGCGTTAGATAAATATTATTTATAATTTTGATCACACTATGTTTCTCTTAGTTACACAACTTTATAGAGATACCAACAATTTTAAAAATCTTACGTTTTGTACAAAATCTGCATTATTATAAAAATGAAAAAAATCGCGTACAATGAAATACGATTTGCGCGAATACGCTTAAGACGAAATATCAATTAACACGAAATAATACAGCGGTCCCGACAAACTGCTATGTATTTTCATTCTTTTTTTTCTCTTAACATGAAACGAAAATCGCCTAACACGAAAAGATTTCCCTTCCGGAAATGAACAAAATACGGAGAACACCAGTCAGGCAGTCGAAATTTAAGAGGGGTGTAAGACAATTGGTTTCCCATATTTCGCAAAAAGGAGGCCAACTTGGCTTTCAGATACCCTCGGAATAGCCTGTGATACGAGCCAAATTTGTTTATTTAAGCTACTTTCTCCTTCCACCCCACAAACGCCACACAGAACATCTCATCTCAAAAAGTCTCATCTCATCTCTCTCTCAGTCAAATTTGAAAGTGGGTGACGAGTAAGTACATCGCATTGTGTGTAAAAATCAGTAAATTCGGTTAGCTGTTTTTTTTAGAAGAATATTTTTACGAGCACAATTTCTCTCTCTCTCTCTCAAAGAGCTTAGGGGGAAAGTAGATTGCTACTTCACTTAAAATGGAACTGGGGCTCTTAAGCCAGTTGATTAGAAAGAAGACGAAATGAAATTTTGCAAAGATTTTCTTATTACAATTTTTTGTATTGAATTTCATTAAGTTCTTGTGAATATTTTGGTTTCATTGGTTTTTATTAAATACATGCATATATACTTACCTATGTAAATAAAATGTACTCTAATAAACTTAATTTTCTTGAATATATGGTTTTTTTTGCAGTATCTTTTAAACCGAAAAATATATTAGTCCCTTGAGTTTTGTGTTAAACGATTTTCAGTGTATTTGAAACCCTGCTGTAATATCCCGTTCAAATTGAAAAAATACTAGTCCAATCCTTTTAAGGTATCCTACTACGTTCGGAACCGTGATTTAAAAAAAAGTGCATAAATGTATATTTTTCATGATATTTAGTGTCACTTAGATTGGAATTCATGTATAAAATTGATTTAAAGACATTGTGACAAAAAAAATTCATTTAAGTACAATATTTCGGCAAAAAATTAACTTAGAATAATTTTTTTTCAAAATGTTCTCCTTTTGTGAAAAATGCTTCTATTATAATAATATTTTGCCTGTGAGGGAGGAAAGGTTCGTTCTGCGTACCTTCCGTTCCGAACGCAAGTACGTAACCAATCACGCCAAAACGATCGTCAACGCGTGATGTTGGTACTAGTTCATATAGATATCACACCGCCACACCTGTATATAGCTCAGACCTCTGCACAGAGACTCAACTATGACTTTTGAAAAATTCGCATTATTTTCAGAGTTACAACCCATTGAAATAATTATCAGCATTTTTTTCTTAAAATTTCTCCTCTCTGTTGTCGTAAAACATGGATAAACCCACTTCTAAGTTATATATTTCAAAAATTCTAGTTGAGCCTCGGTACAGAGGTCTGAGCTAAATACAGGCAAAATATAATTATAATAGGAGCATTTTTCACAAAAGAAGAATATTTATAGAAAATGGGTCATTCTATGTTCATTTTTTGTCACAATGTGGCACTTAAATATTTTTTTATTGTAATACTATTCTTAAAACAATTTTATATACATTTTATAATCTAAGTGACACTAAGTATCATAAATGTTACCCATTTATACGCTTTTGCAAACTCACGGTTCCGAACGTAGTCGGATACCTTAAATAATTTTTTAAATTCTTTTTTAAGCCACAGTTATCTTTAACATTTAAATAGTTAAACATATATTAGCGCTAATCATGTAAAATAATTAAAAATGATGGTATATTTAGGAGGTAAAAAAGAAATTTAAATATAAAATGGAGGATAATATATTTAGTATTTCTGAGGTTAAGGACGCATTGTATAGATATTTGATACAGTTCTTTGTTTTAAATTACATAAACTTTTCTTAACTTTTATATAATGATCATATTATAACGTATAATCCGCAATAAATATATATTTTAAATCAGTTAGAATTAAATTTCATGTTAAAACCAAGCTTAAAAAAAAGCTCTTGAAACTGTCATCTATTTCGGCAATTTCTAGCAAATCAAACATTTTCTAAAAATACTTTTCACTGATAATTAGTGAAAGGCAAATGTGAACAGAAAACAATTTGAATCCAATTCTAAGGCCAATGAACTGTCAGACAAAAAAGAAATTCTTGACACCACTTGTTCGATATAGGTTCTGAAGGATTGTAATTAACTTTTCGAAAGACTTTGATACGTAGTATTTCTGGGAAGTAATTTTAGTTTGTTTATATTGACTCAACATTCGTTTTAAGTAATTTGAATAGATGGTGATGAGAAGGTGAGTTGTACGAGTCTTGTAAAGCGTAGGATTGATTTAAGAGTGTAATAAAATTGTTTGGATTCTGTAGAAGATGAATATATGAAATAAAATCTTTGTTTTATATAGAAAAAATAGCTTTTTTCAATATCACAGGTTGCTATTGTAAAGTGACAGCTTGTTAGCGGTCCTGCTTTATATAGAAAATATAACTATTTTTAATTATCACAGGTTACTATTACTAAGAGACAACTCGTTAACACAGCTCTTCTCAAACTGTGGGGCACTTCCAGGGCGTGAAAACCCTGGAAGGGGGCGCGAGCATATTGAAAAGTCAAAAACAAAAGATTATTTCAAAAAATTATTAATTTTTTGGAAGTAAAACAAACTAAATACATTATGTCATAATGAAAAAAAATACATTTACACTGATATAATACACTTATAAATGTATCTCAGTACAGCACAATGAACTTTATAATTAGCTTAACAATACTATGTTAACAAGTTTATCAATTACCAGTGACCGCACCGGTGGGTCATATATAAAATTATATGTAAAAATTAACACTTATCTGGATCATTTCTACGGCTTATAATGAATACCTTAACTGCAGATTAAACAATGCCACTGTTTTGACGTATGCACGCATAGTGGTGTATTTGGGGAAGAGAGAAAAAAAAATAAGAAAATCATCTGTGAAATAAGAAAACCTTCTTAACCCACGATCACTGCGCGGGTGTTCTGTACCCCAGCAACAAGAAAATCCTCCCAGGATTCTAAAAGAATGTGCAAAACCCATGATTTTTCTGTAGCTGCCCATTTTAGGTCATTGAACCTTCAGGCTGAATGCATTCCCTTTTTCTCAAACGATTGGAATGTAATGACCTTCAAAAGTTTATCTTTTATATATCCAGCGAGAAGTTGAGCATATGTAAAACAGTCTGCTCTGAATGCTTGGAAAATGATTAAAATATTATTTTTCTACTTTTTACATCATTATCTCATTATTTAATATATTTATTACTGGTATAGACGTTTTTATATATATACGGTTTATGAAAAAATATGAAATTATGGTTTTAAAAAGAAAATTTTGTATGTTTATTTAAATTAATGTTAGTCTCATTTGTATGCAATAAATTTAAAATTTTATTTGTATAATACAAAAACATCTTGTACTTTATAAATATGTACCAACATGACTTTTAATTTTTATTTTCATAATTAAATAACGTGTTAAAAAATCTGCTGTTCTTACACCCCGCGAGTAACGACGGTAGAAAAAAAGGCCGAGTGACCGCGGGTTAAACAATATTAAGTTCATTTTATTGCATTCCAAAGTTTTGGGAAAAATATGGGTAGTAGTGAACATATTTTCGGAAAGACCTATATATACATCCGAGGCAATTTACGCATTGTCTGAGCTAGAGTTTATATACGCCGGTGGCGAAGAGGTTAAAGTCGTATTGTAACTTTAGCGTCAAAAGTATCGTATTATCGAATTCAATACATCGTTATTGTAGGGAGGGGGGCTCGATGAAAATTGTGATTGAATATTGGATCGCAAGTGTGAAAGTTTGACAAGCACTGCGTTAACGGTCTTATATTCAGTCCAAGACTTAGTTCAGGCCATTAATCGTTCAGAAAAACAAAAGAATGAGAAAAAGGAAAATTTTTGTAATGAGCTGCATATTGGCAACTAAACCTTTTACGACACGGCAGATCCCCAAATGTGAGAGCTATTTTGGTGGAACACTCTAGTGGTGTACCCCGCTACCAAATTTTTAATGCTTGAACTTATTCTATCAAGATATCGATGGATGCCAAATACTGCCGTGATTTCATTTGGAAGAGTACCAGAACCAACTTGATGCTCAAGGGATTTCTAACATGCCACATAATCATATGACATGTGTCAGTAGCGCACACATAAATTTTTCAAGGGGGGAGGGTCCGGTGTCGAAAGTTCACCATTCTTGTATCATGCCCCCTTTTGATTTTATCAATTTTGGGGAACAAAACACAGAAAAACAAATTATTGAATAAATAATTAGCATTAATTAATAAAATTAATCATTAATAACAAATACTTAATTAAATTTTACGTATTATATGCTTAGAATTATAATCAATAAAAAAAACGATGGTTTTTGGGATGTCCCCCATTGGGCGAAAATATCATTTGTTGCTTTCAAACAAAAAACACCCAAAAAAAAAGAACTATGTAATGAAATGTATTCAAACTGTTTAAAAAGTACTAAAACGAATATATTTAATTCAATGCAAAGTTTTTAGTGTTCAGATTGTAAGGTTTTTTTCAAATGTTTTCAAAGTGCGTTTTTATGAATTTCTTTTTGCATTAACTTTTTCATGTTCACTAATATGCAACTTTATTTGATTCGGGAAATTTTTGTGCATATATTTTATGCAATTGTTTGTTTTATCCCCTGATGACTTTTAATGTTTTCATGAATCCTACTGATGTTTCTTGCATGTGGCGTAAGCCTCTGAATTCATTGCCATGTTATATTTTGTTATACAAGGTGCGACACATACACACACACACACACACACACACACACACACACACACACACACACACACACACACACACACACACACACACACACACACACACACACACACACACACACACACACACACACACACACACACACACACACACACACACACACACACACACACACACACACACACACACACACACACACACACACACACACACACACACACACACACACACACACACACACACACACACACAAAAACGAGACTGGTCCAATATATCATTGTACCAACAGATTCAGTTCTCCGTGACAGTATCACCTTCAAAGTAGTTCCCTTCAGCATTCCCACAGTTCTGCATTCGATGCTGTCATTGCCGGGAACTGTTCTGGAACAAGGTTTTTAAAAGGCCTTTCAGGAGATTCTCTGTTTTTGCCTGAACCTCTTTAACTGAGGCAAAATGGGTTCCCTTTTAACAAGATTTAACTGTAGGAAATAAAAAAAAGTTGGATGGGGCCAAATCAGGTGAATAAGGAGGATGCCTATTCACAGTAATGTTTTTGCTGGTCAAAAACTGCTTGACAAATAGGGTCATTTGAGTGGATGCATTGTCTTGGCTCAAAAACCATCGATCCCTCCCCAAATCTGGCTTTTCTTTCCTTATTTTTTCACGAAGTCTTTTTAGTACTTCAATGTTGTAGTGTTGATTAACAATATGAGCTCTGATGTGAGTGGAAACCACTCATATCACAAGTTTTGGCTATGTTTTGGTCCTTGGGCACCCAGCAGGTTCATCATCTTCCACTTTGACCCTTCCCTCTGAAAACCTCAAATCAAATACATGTGCACGAGACAAAGTTTCATCTCCATAAGCCTAAGTCTATATTTGAAATGTTTTTGTGGGTGATTTCTTAAGTTTCACAAGAAACTTGATGTTGATTCAACACTTTTCCGGCAGAATTCAGTTTCACGTGTTCACTCAATGACGCAGTACTCCCAAATGGTGCGATTGATTGAGACGAAACTAACAACATAGATCGAGGAAGTGACGGGGATGACATCACCAAAACAGTTGTTGTCAACTCCACTCCGTTTTCAAGCTACACCCTTAGCCTAATTTTTTGTTGTGTCACACCTTGATGCTAAGTTGCTGCGAAAACTGAAAGTCATGCACAAAGTTCAGGTGAAAGTGAAAACCAAGAACGTTCACATTTTCCAGACATTATGATTTTTAAGTAAGTGAACTGATGGGATTTTCAAGCAAATGAACTAACTGAGTGGGATTTGCAAGTAAAGAAGATTTTCAAGTATGTCAAATTTGATCTAGATTTGGGAAAGTAAATGCGTCTGCTCCTATTCATAGTATACGCAATGTGAAATCTAGAATATCTTAAGAAATCCATTTAGAAACATAATATTTACATATAGAAATACATGTACAAATAGTAATGCATGTACAAATAGTAATGCATGTACAAATAGAAATACGCATACATACATTTAAAAATACATTTACATATAGAAATACATAAACATATAGAAGAAATGCATATACAGATAGAAATACATATACAGATAGAAGTACATAAACATATAGAAATGCATATACTAATAGAAATACAAAAACATATAGAAATTCATATACAAATAGAAATACATAAACATATAGAAATACATATTCTAATAGAAATATAAAAACATATAGAAATGCATACACAAACAGAAATACATAAACATATAGAAATACATATACATACATATTCAAATGGAAATAAATATACATACATATACAAATGGAAATACATATGCATACATATAAAAATGCGTATACATATATTAATGCATAATCATATAGAAAAACATATACATACATATAAAAATACATATACATACAATAATACACACACACACACACACATATATATATATATATATATATATATATATAGAAATGCATATACTTACATATACAAATAGAATACATACAGAAATACATATTCATACATCAGTGGCACATACGGGAATTTTTCAAAGGGGGGGATTCTGGGTCGAAAGTCCATCATTCTTGTTTCATGCTCCATTACACAGCCCAACATATTATTTTAGTTTTATCAATTTTAGAAACAAACAAAAGCAAAAGATTAGTTATTGAATAAATAATTAGCGTTAATTAATAAAATTAATTAGTAAGTACAAATACTTAAATAAATTTTACGTACTATATACATAGGATTATAATCGGAAGTGAAGAAAATTAAGGGTTTTGGGGTCTGGACCCGTGGACCCCCCTCCCCTTGTATGCGCCACTGACATACAAATAAAATACATATAAATCTCTTATCTCTACATATATGTAGAAATAAAAGGTAACTTGATATCAAGCGGCTTTGTATGAAAATATCTGCTTTAATACATGAGATATATATATTTTTGATCAAATAAATTTGTAAATACTCATTTTTCCCAACCCATACAAATGATGGGGAATTTTTTTTTGTTGATGTATGATACATAGTATGTACTTCGGAATAAAAAAAAAAAACTTTCTTTGCAAACAAACTTATTCTTTGTGTAAGAGTTATACTCAAACTTGTTACTACAAGTCAAACCTTTGCTTTCTTGCTAACTAATCATGAAAAGAAAATACTTGGTATAATTTTTATGAATCTTGGTGACTAAAAATACTACTTACTGTTTCTTAGAGTAGATCTAAGACTAAATTCTATATGAAAGTATCAGTTATGTCAGTTATGTGCAGATATAAAAATATATATAAACAAGTGTATATATACTTGCAAATGAACTGAAAAAACAATTCTTTGAGTAGATCTAAGTCCAAACTCAATACACAAAAGTTGTCATTGTTTCTTATGTATAGATATAAAAATATATATAAACAAGTGTATATATATACTTGCAAATGAATAAAAAACCAATACATGTTATAATCTTTGTTAGTCCAGGAACTCTTGTCCAGGAGGCAAAAAAATACCTTATCCCCAAATAAATACTCTGACCCAAAGCTATTCTTTCAAAAGAAATAATTACCACTTTGTACAAGCAACTTCTTGGTACACATCCACAACGTGAGATTCCTAGAGAGAAATGACAAAAACTATTAGACGTATGGCAGAAAATATGTGGGGATGAAAAAAAATAGAGCTGTGACAAAGTGATCTGAAAAGAATAGTGAAGATGGCTCTGTCAGTAACAAGGAGTCTTAATTGGAGTGGGATGTGTGACAGACAAATTATTATCCACGTCCTCTGGAACTTCTATTGAGTTGATTGTTTTGTTTGGTTGAATCCATTAAGGAATGCGAGTCAAACATGCGGGGAAGATCATTTTTCTGGAGTAGGAATTGTCCACCTTCTTCGAGTGACTTTATTGATTTTCATTATGGGAGATTGGATGTTTTGTTTTCTTGCTTCTCGAGTTGTCACTTGTATTTCTGAATTGAGTCTTAATATCTTTCTGGTATCAAGAAAAATTGTGAAAATGGACGTGGAATTGTGTGTTGTGATGATCTTATTTATGGAGGTATATATCTTTTTCTTGAATGCAATCGATAAAGGGATAGATGAATGGGAGGTTTTGTTCTTTTATCAGGGTAGGGACCAGAATTTGCTGAGAGTATGCCGGGTTTTATGGAATAAAGAAGCGTTTCTCAACTGTGTTCTGTATTCTTTGTACTGTTCATTGTCAAACTACTTTAAGTCATTAGAAAACACAACTGATATCTTGTACAAAAATTAATTAAAGTTATACTTATTAAAGTTAAATTATAAAATAGCCTTATTATATGTATTGTTCATGAATGTCATTTTCAAAACATCAGATTTAAATTAGTTTATTTTCTTTTATGCATTGAAGTATAGTGATTTTATTTGGGGAGTCAATGGCCATAATTTTGGTACAAAAAGGGATCGAAGGCCATATTTGCTATACAAAAAGGACACAGTAATTTTGAGAACCACTGTGTAAAATGAATACCAAAGCAGAAAAAAATTCTAGAAAATAAATAAAGTGGCATTATTTCATTAAGGAACATTTAATATCAAGCCAATTAAAAAAGAAACACGAAGCAAATTGCGTTAATCCTTTAAACCATGTTTCGCAAACTGTGAGGCGTGCCCCCTAGGGGGGGGGCATGATAACTCTAAAAGAAGGGTGCGAGTATGTTGAAAAGTCAAAAACAAAAGATTATTTAAAAAATTATTAATTTACTGAAAATAAACAAACAAAATACATTATGACATAATAAAAAACAAAATTAACATTTATACTGATATAATGCACTTATAAAGGTATCAGTATTGCACAATGTATTTTTTATGATTAATTCAACAATACTAAATTAAGAACAAGTTTAATAACTGCCAGTGATTTCATGGGCTTGTCATATATAAAATTACAAACAAAAATTTACAATTATTTTGATAATTTGTATGGTTTATAAATAATCCCTTAACCGCTGATGAAAAGTTACGTAATTTGCTCTCCAATATCACCGCTTTCTACGTAGGCATGCATGTATGTATGTAAAGTGAGTGAGTGTGAGTGAGTGAATATTAACGTCGCACTGTTCAGCTACACGAGGGCTTTTAGCGACGGACCACGTAATTTTGAACCATGGTCAAGTGATTTGGACGACACCTGAGCGGCACCCCTCTCCTAACTACCACACCACACCAACGGGAGGACGTTTCAGTTCTCGACAGAATTAACGTGCATCGCTGCCCTACACGGCGGGTCTTTAGTGGTAATGGGCTCGAACTCATGAGACATGCCTGCATGATCCGATACCTTGACCAGTGGGCTACCACAGCCCGTGTATGTATGTAATCCCAATACGTAGGCGCATGCATTTGACGTTTTGGAGGAAGGGGAGGGGAGAAGGATTAAATAAGAGCAAATACTCTGATGTAAATAAATCCTTCGCAAACACTGACAAGATCCTTTGATTGCATTCCAAAGCCTTTAAAATAATGTTATGGATAGCGGTGCACAGAAAAAATCGTACTTCGGAAGTACTTATATTTACGTCCGGGGTAGTTAATGCACCGGTTGAGCGAGACCTATGCATACGCTAGTGGAACTTAAGAGGTTAAAGTCGTATTGTCACTTTAGCATCAAAGAATAGTATTATTGAATTCAATGCATTGTTATTTGTACGGAAAATTAGGATTGAATTTTGGGTCCCAAATACTGGAAGTTTGAGAAGCACTGGAATAAAGCTCAAAGTATTTATTTATTTTTTAAAAAAAACTTGTTTTTTGGAATTATTCTTATCTGGAAAGGGAGTGTGAGTGAAAAAAAGAGAGTTTTATTCGAAAAACCTGAACACAATATTCATGTAATTTAAATGAACTTAATCAAAAATAGGGTTAGTGTTATATCATCCTTTCTTCTTGCGTGAACAATTATTTGTGTCAGCAACACTCTCATTTGAAATTGTCTGTGCACTAATATTTTAAGTTCTTTTTAGTCGGAATGAATTCGGCTGTTAGTTGATTATTTTAACTAAGTAATGTTTAGTAAAATCGATTTTCTTTCCTTTTTTTTTACAGTATGCTTTTAAATTCTTAAGTGTTGATTTTATAATAATTTCTTTGAATTCAAACGAGCTATGAAAAAAAAAAAGAAAAACCCGAATGTAATTATTAAATAATAGTACAAAGTAATAATACATACATATTACTTTTTCATAATTATTTCATGTAAATTTATTTCATAATAATAGTCATATAATGATGAACTCCATGCATATGTATGTACAATGAAAATCGCTTAACTCGAAACTGAGGGGGATTGAAATATTTTTTTCGTGTTTAAAGAATTTCGTGTTAAAGGATATTGCAAATGAAAAACCTTATATTCAACAAAATTAAGTTTATCAGAGTACATTTATTCACACACATATATACACATATGGATGTATTTAATATAAATCAACGAAAAAAAAACATTCACAAAAAAAATGAGATTTAATACAAAATTTTTGAAAAACAAAACAATACAACATTGAACTTTTGAAAAATAATATGATATTTTCTTTGCATTGTCTTTCTTAGCATCAAATTGTCTACTAACTGTTCGATGACATTCATTTTGTTATTCATTTGATCTTTGGAATGTGTGTCTAAATCACTGCATTTGGTTTTCATGATGTTCTTCATTTCAGATGACGTGGGAACAGGAGCTGCAGTATTTATTTCATTTTCGTTGTCAGAATCTGCCTCAGTGATATTTTTTAAGCATTGAACAAACTCCAAAATGTCTTTGCCATAATTGGGACAGTACACACATTGCAATCATCGACTGCAACAAATTCTTCCGATGATAAAGTAGGACAGTTTAATAATACAGAAATTTTCTCTAACATTTCACTTAGTGTTTATCCCCAGAAAAAAAAATGCATGAAACTACATAGTAGTTTGTTGGGACCGTTGCATTATTTCGTGTTAACCGATATTTCGTCTTAAGGTATCCAATTATTTACGACAACTTTAAAAAAAATGGAGATATGGAGATTTTTTTTTGTGTGGTTTTTAGATTTATTTAGTGCATGTTAAGAAAAAAAAAAGGGGGGTGGGGGGGACTAAAATTAAGAAGAGAAAAAAAAAATTATTACCACTAAAATAGGAACAAAATGAATAAAAATTTGCAAAAAATTACTCAAACGGGACCCACTCTGTAAAACAAATTTTTGATCAAATTCTCAATTTTTCAATTTTGATGTATTACTTTGTTAATCCTTTTTGAAATGACCTTTAATGATAAGAGATATTTTATTTTTTACAAAAACAAGAGCACTTTATACTAGTTATATGAAATTGCTAAAAAAAAGTGACTATATTCACATAAGGGACTGTAAATTTTGTAATAAAGCAGTGATTCATAAATCTGAAGGTCAAAATACTTCTACTGTTATACAGAACATACACAAAATATTTCAGTTAGTTATTTTCAAAACTTTTTGAGCAATTGCTGTTCCCAATTGAGCTTTTCGAAAAAAAAACACATTTCGAGTAAAACGCATTTTAAAGTTAGACATCTTGTGTAAAGTTATGGTATCTGCTTTTATTAAAACACTTGTACTTTTATTTCTATTGAATGGAAAATAAAAAAACTTGGTATTTTTATTAAGCTAGTGCTATGGCCTATAAAATAAAATATTAATAATAAAAAAATTGCCGATTTTTTAAAAAATCATGATTTTAGGGTAGTTGGATACCTTAAGAGGAAAAAAAAAAAAACCTACAGTAGTTTGTAGGGACCGTTTTATTATTTTTCGTGTTAACCGATATTTCGTCTTGAGCAATTTCGTGTTAAGCGTATTTCTCTTTATTTCTGGACCCGTAGTAAACAATAGGTCTAAAAGTAGTATAAAATTTTACAATAAATTTTATTTTATTTCCCACCTATTTTGTTTTTTAGATTATGATAATGTACGCTTCACTAAATAATATTATTAATTAAATATTTGTGAACTCACAAAAACGCATGATATTTGCTACAATTTTTTTAATAAAATGTTTTTCGAAAATAAAAAAAACACACACAATATTTACCGTAAAATATCCGGCGTATAACGCGCACCAATGTATAACTATCACCTATACTTTCAAGCTGAATTTTTTATAATTTTTAGGTATATTCGCCGTATAACTCGCACCCCCTTTTCAACGAAGAAATCTGAAATATTAGTATACATCAGTGCTTCTCAAACTTTCAATACTCGTGACCCGATATTCAATCATCATTTTCATCACGCCCCCTCCATACAATAACAATGTATTGAATTCACTATACTTTTACACTAAAGCTACAATACGACTTTAACCTCTTTAACCGACTTATATAAACATCTCGCTCAGCCAAAGCATTAATTTTCTGTACGTATATATACGTCTTTTCGAAGTACGATCTTTTCTGTGCACTGCTATCCATAAAACTATTCCGAAGGCTTTGGAATGCAATAAAAGGACCTTGACAGTATTTGCAAAGGATTTACTTATTTATTTCTTTTTTCCTCCCCCCCAAAAAACATCAAAATACGTGCGTCTACGTGGAAAACGGGGGCATTGGGGAGCGAACCATGTAACTTTTAATCGGCTGTTAAGGAATTACTTATAAACCGTACAAATTAAGATAAGTTTTAATACAAGCTCATGGGGGTTCACTGGTAGTTATCAAACTTGTTCTTAACTTAGTATTGTGAAATTAATAATAAAATACATTGAACAGTACTGATACTTTTACAAGTGTATTATATCACTGTAAATGTGTATTTTATATTTTATTATGTCGTAAAGTATTTTGTTTGTTTACTTTCAGTAAATAAATAATTTTTTGAATAATCTTTAGTTTTCAACTTTTCAATAGGTTCGCGCCTCCCTTGTAGAGTTATCACGACCCTCAAGGGGGGCGCACCCCACACTTTGAGAAACGCTGATATACATTGCTCTTATGTTTTGAAATAATTCATTCGAGGTATTATTCCAGACTTTTGAAAAAATATTATACTTCTAGAACTACAGCTCTTTTAGTTCATAATGTAAGTCTCGTTTCTTTAAAACAAACGGTATTTCGATACACATAGAAGTAAATTTTGTCTTATGATCATCTCTTTTGTTATCTTTAAAGCTATTGTTTTTATATATATACCCGGCGTATAACGCACACTCTTAAGTTTCGATCTTATTTTTGGTGTTTAAAGTGCGCGTTATACGCCGGATTTTACGGTTACTTTTTTAAAACCAGAATGGATGTACAACTATAAGATATTGCTGCTTCAAAAATTAATAATAATTGCAGAAGTGTACCAGAACAATTCGAAAGAGTAAAATGCCCAAAATAAGACACTTTGTTTATAGGGAATATATCTTTAAAAACATGTAATAGAGCTTAGTTTTTTGTGACCTTAATAAAGATGTTTTAATCATTCTGTAGAAATATTAAAATAATTTTTTTAGTTAAAAAAAAATAATTTTTTTTGGTTTAATTTAAGTAGGACATAATTTTTGCGATTTCATAATACATGCTTATGTCTAGGTATCATTTTTTTAAAAAAAATATATTTTAAATATGTAAAATATTTTTTGCACACATATAAAACAATACACAAAATACAGTGAACCTATTTTCTTAGTAAAATATTAAGATATAGTTTCTTTAAAAAATTATAAGACTTTAGTTTCGAAAATTTTTATTTTTTCTCCCTTTTCATACATAAAACTATTTTTAAGAAACTATGTAATACTTCGAGTAGCAAAAAATAGGTTCACTGTATGCACAGGTATACTGTATAGAAGTATAAAAAATTTGGAACCATGTAGAGCAAGGGTGTCAAATTCGTGGCCTGCAAAAGAAATTTTTGCACCCCGACCAGTATCTCGACACAAAATAATACATAATAAAATGTCAAAATTTCTTCGGAAACAGGAAAGATAGTAGCAGAGAAGAGATGCCAAGTTTCAGGACACAAACATTCAATTTTTCTTGTTTTTTTAATATATGTTTATTAGAATATACTATTCGAAATAAACCTACGTTTCTATGAAAATCGATTATTTTTTATGCGGCCCACCTAAAGTTAAACCTTGTTTGCGTGGCCCAATGTAGCCTTTGAGTTTGACACCCTTCATCTAGCGTAAAATTTTTTTTTAAAGTGTACCTAAAAGCAAAAAATTATGTTTTGGAGAAAAAGTGAAAAAAACTAAACATTTGTAAACGTTTATATTCATTCTTGTCAATTACTTTTTTTCATTTTTTAAGGTTATTTTATCAACGAACATATAAGCGTTATACAGTGGCGCACACAAGGGGGGGGG